>JAKTTL010000056.1:0-25854 GCA_030581455.1 Wickerhamiella allomyrinae
CATATCGGCCGTGACCACTACCAGCGTGGTGCTGGCGCGTTTAGTGCGGAATGCCAATGCAGTAGGCGCGCCTGAGACTTTCGGGAGCGCCGAGCAGGTGGGGTCGGAGGCCCAGCACTATACGGATATTGTTTTAGAACGGCTTGCGTCGGCGATGGCGGCGCGAATTGCCAAGCGCGAGCTCGGCGAGATCCCCGGCCTGTCGTTGCCGGTGATTGTCCGCAACTTAAAGACGGTTATTGCCCGGGCAAAGCACGCCACCGTCCTGCAGACCTTGCCGGTCGAGTTTTTCACATGGGAACGCCCCGCTTTTACCCTGTCCGGCTTGTTCATTTATACCTATTTATGCTACCACCCCACCCTCTTGGCATGCCTGCCATTGGCCGCCTTACTGGGCCTGGTATTTGTGCCTAATTATACGCGTCGGTTCCCCATTGATCCGGCAATTCTCCCGCACGACCCAAAGATCCCTACCGAGCTTGTAGATGTTGCTCCCGAGGAGCTGGTGATGGACAAATCAGAGGCCGCCGCCGATCGCGATCTTCTGCTTATGGCGCGACAAGCCCAGGCGTCGCTGAGCCGGCTGGTGGCGGGGCTTGATAAGCTCGACAGCTTCGCCGCTGGGCCGGCCGGGTTTGCCGATGCCCAGGAGTCGTGTGCGCTTTATCTTGTGTTGCTGGGGGTGCTTATTTTCACGGCTGTTGGCTCGCAGTTCTTATCGCTGCCGCCGCTGTTTGCGTTTTTGGGCTGGTTTGTAGCGCTTTTAGCGCATCCTGAAGTCAAACGCAAGTCAGAAGAGCTCTCAAAGATGGAGCTTGAGATCCTGGCCAACTCGACGGTGATCCCTGATTTACTGGCGTTTCTCAAACCCCAATTCGCCGTTAATGACCCGCCCGTCACGGCCGTAGTCGAGGTCTTTGAGCTCCAACGACAAGGCTTGACGCCTCGCATGTGGGACGCGGTAGTGTTTACCCCCTATATCTACACGCCGAACTCTGTTTTGCGACTGTCGCAGCAGATCCCGCCCGGAGAAACCTCATTGGCCAGCGTAGAGGCGCCTGAGAACTGGTACTTTGAGGACCAGTACGGCTGGACGCTCGATAACACCGATTGGTGGACCGAGCGCGGCATTGAGAACGTCGAGGTCGAGCATGGATGGGTATATGACGTTGATTCTTTTGGCGACAAGGGGGAATGGCGGCGGCGGCGGTGGATCCGCACCTCCTTTCATGGGCTTAAAGAGTAGTATTTTATTTGTAGGTGATATTTAAGACCTTCGGTTATTTACAGTACAGTGTTTTACAGATCTGCTTCCGCGAAGCGGTTACAGGCCGACTTGTCGGCCTAGTATGAAAAAGAAAAAAAAAAAGAAAAAAAAGAGAAAAAAACTGTTAGAATGTCGGTGGTGGCTGCTTGAAATCGAGCTTTATGTCACCTATGCACAAAATATGCTAATAATAACCGTTTTTTTTCCGGGCTTTTCTATTTAGTGAGAATATCAGTAGAAACTAGGTATGCAAGTTAGACATGATCATTGTGGTCCTTTAGAAGCCTTTAGATCTTCAGCATCGATTTTTTTTGCCGTTAAATCACCGACTACCCGATTCGTTGCGCTAATGCCTCGCATGCACATCTGTGGAAAGCACGGCGTCGTGCATAGTTGTCATATTGGACGCTGCAGCGCCAAAGCCGGTCCTTACCCTGGCCGCTGCGTGCATGATGCCGTCATTGATGACCGATGCATGCAAGCGGTGCATCCGCTTGTGTCGGCGTAGCAGTTAAGGATCGGCAACCGTTCCCTGCAGCAACCGTTTTGGCAAAAATAGCTCACCTCTGCATTTCCCGTATATACTTTCTATGTATACATTCCATATATCCTCGAACAAATTCTGGCTTGGTCCTATTTGGCTCGGCTCTGTTCTTGGGGTGATCGGGACAGCTAAAATATCTTTAATGTGGTCGCCTGCTCGGTAGTGTTAATAATACCGATTTAAAATGGGTTTCTCAGCAAGCATCTAGAACTTCGATGGCTGGTTTGGTATTCTGATTTACTGGCTACTCTTCAAGGGCCTTTGTCTGGCCGAGGATTTATGTTTTTGTTAGCATGTTATCCACTCTACTTATATGGATATGCAGACTAGTGAAAACTTTTCTGCCGGTAGCTGAAAATTTTGATCAATTCTCATCACGCAGTCAAAATAACCCGATCTAATGCATTCTAGGTATAAACCGCCCCCTATTTCCGTGTGGAATTTCAAAATCACTAATTAACCGCTTTTTCGCTACTTTGCTCGGTAACCGTTGAAATCTGTAACACTAGGGTTAGGATGTGTTTCAGAAAATTTCACTGCCTGTCACTCGGGTCCTAATGAGTGATTGAGGTAAAATCGCTCTAAATCGGGATAAATTACCAGCCATAACTAAATAACCCTCGGTCAATGCATACATTTAAACCACTTTGAAAAACTTATAATTCCATTGACTACTTCAATGCTACCTGCCACCTTAAAGACTGGTCCCCCTCGCTGCTGACGTATCCCCCCCGGTATGACCAGCACTTTTCCTGCCTATCGCGACCGCGAACATGGCGAGGCCGAGGACCGCAGACGGATGATTCCCATGCTGGTCCTGGCATCTATTTTAGGCATTTTCATTCTTTATATCGAAAGTACTTCCTTACTAGGTGCATCGAATGTCTATGACTTTTCTGTCTTCAAGGGGATTCAAGAAGACATTCAAGTCAACTTCGATGTCACCGTGGCAGCTCCTTGCAAGTATTTGGACGTTTATATCCAGGATATCTCCGGCGATAGACTTTTTGTCTCGGAGTTACTGCAATTCCATCCCTTGCGAGACTCCGACGATGGCACTTCCGGTCTGCTGGCCGGCTCCAGTTGGCTCGAACATCATGGACCCGTCCATTACGGAGAAGGCCAGGAATGGTGCCGAATGCAAGGGATGTTTAATACCCATCGGGTCAAAGGAGTGCTTGTGATCCAACCCAAAGGCATGGGCTACTTTAATCATCCAGCGGCTTCCTTAAATCTTACCCATGGCATTAACGAGTTATCGTTTGGCCGGTACTACTCGGGCCTGCAAAACCCGCTTGATGAAACAGTGTTGATCACTGAAAAGGAAAATGATTTTTTCGTTTATTTCTTAAATATCATCCCTACCACCTGGGTAGCGCTCGGCATTTCCTCGGATACAAACCAATATACTGCGATCGAGACCAGCCGATCGGATAAAAGAGGTATCCGGCCGCCGGGAATCTACTTTGAATATGAAGTAGAACCCATTGCGGTTAAAATCACCGATAGCCGGATGCCGTTTCTGCAGTGGGTTTTCCGGATCTCAAATATTACTGGCGGGATTGGGTTTGCGATTTGGTGGGCAAAAAGACTATGGACCAACCCGGGTAAAGATGACTCTTCCGACGGGTTGCTCGGCAACAGTTGAATACGGTGGTGGCGATCTTCACATAATGGGCAGCGCCGACACCGGCCGATCCCTAGCAAGTGATTCTTAGCAGTGATTAATTAGCTCTATATATTTTTACAACCGAAGAACTGGTTTCAAACGAGCAGGGTCTTACCTTGCTTCTATTCCTGCAAGCATACCTCGTTGTGCCCAATGTGGACCCTGGTCAAGCACCTATCCGGGGTGGCTGATGCCTATTCTTAGTAGGAAGAAAAAAATGAGGTGCATATGTATATGTACAGTGATCGGCTTGCTGCAGCAATTACGCAAAATTGGTCCCGCCAGCCTGCAACCCCAGCCCATATGCCCCGCCTCGCGCCGAGGGCGCGCCATGGCCTCGTTTTTAACTACCTTTAAGGAACCGAAACCGGTCTTAGAATCAACAGTGTTTAGCCCATAAATACTTGCCAACCGCTAACTTTAACTTTTTATCCTATTTAGAACTCGATTCGCTAGCGTCGAATCTGCGACCTTCGGCTACGATGAAACAGCATGTGTAACAACCGGCTGCAGCCTGCAGCTTGACCCGCGTCTTTGGTGGTAAGGGCGCAGACTAGGGTTCTCGCAGACCTAAGTGGGCCGGTTGCCTCGGAGACTCGGCACTCTTGACCATCACCTCATCAATAGGGTCTAGCTCGTTTGCTGTGATAATCTAGATAGGCTTCAAGTTGTAAATCCAGGTAACCATGACTCCAAGGCAAGACCAAAAAAAATTTTGGTCCGGATGCTATATACCTTCCTGGGAAAAAAAATAAAACCACCCTGTAAAGCTATAGTGTCCTGCTCGGAAAATATTTCATCTAGATTCCATCTGGTAGCTACCATATGCGTCATGCATACGGTTGCGCTCCCACCTGAAACTCTTGTTCGTGAGGTGCTGCATGGCTGCTTGGATCATCATGTTCACATATGCAGCCGACGCACGGACAGTCTGCATGATGCACCGCCGATTATTCAGCCACAAGCGCCGAGAGTTTTATTCTGGGCCTAGAAAGTTAGCCAATAGTTATAATAAACATATACAAGGGGGGTTAATATCGGGAAATTAGCAAGTGCTTTATATGATATACGCCAAAGACCTCCGGAAGTTCTAGATATGCATTATTGCCAATCGATTGTTCGTAAAATCTCTCTGCATGGGCATATGCAGAGCCAGATACCCATATAAGCACAGACGCCGAGACCTTAGCCTCCCTCCCATCATGCTATTCGGAAGAGCCGGTCTGATACTTTCTTTATGGGCGGCTTCGGCTTTTGGCCAAGCCGGCCAAGCCGATAGCACAACGACTGATGTCGTTGTCCTTACTACCAACCCGACAACCCTGACGGAGAGTTCGAGCTCGTCCACCACTACTACTATTACACACAACAGCGTTGCTCAAGCGACTGTGACTGAGGTAGTGTATGCTTCTGCTTCTACTACCAGCAGCAAAAGCAGCAGCAGCCGTCATCACAGAACAGTATATGTGACTGTTACTGCCACGGCCTCCTCGAGTACTTCCACAACGTCGTCGTCGTCGTCGTCGACCCCGGAGGAGGTTACTCCGACACCTACACCGACTTCGTCGTCTTCGTCTTCGACCCCTGTAGAGGTTCCTACTACGTCGTCTTCGTCCTCGACCCCTGTAGAGGCTATTCCTACCTCGTCGTCCTCGACTCCTGAAGAGGTCACTCCGACCCCGACGCCGACTCCTACTTCGTCGTCTTCGTCTTTGACCCCTGTTGAGACCACGAGCGAGCAGGCTCCGTTGCCTTCGACTTCGTCTTCGACCCCTGTAGTCTCCACTGCGACCACCGAGGTTATTGTACTCACTACGAACCCGACTACAATCACTGCGAGTTCGGACACGACTACTACCACTACATCGTCGAACACTCCGACTACTACGACTGTAATTTCGGTTACCACTATTAGCCGTAGCCACAGTAGTCGGCAGAGAAGCACGATCTATGTCACTGTAACTGCGACGCACTCGTCTTCGTCTTCGGAACTGCCCTCTAGCACCCCTGTGGTATCGTCGAGCACCCCTGTCGAGCCTTCGTCCTCGCCTGCTGGTCCTTCGAGCTCGTCTGAGGAGCCTTCTCCTGAGCCTTCTCCTGAGCCCTCGTCGTCGACGGTTAACACCACAACCCCTGCTCCGACCTCCAGCATCGTTTCTTCGAGTGCCAGCCCTGCATCTAGCTCTGCTCCTAGCAGCACCCCGATTGAGACCGTCACGGTTGTTGTGCCTACCGCTACCTTGACTTTCAGTGTCACCGTGACGGCTGCTCCTGGCTCTTCTGGCCTTGCCGCTTCCAGCACTGGTGGCACCGGAAATGGTAACGGTAATGGTTACGGCGGTGGTGCTCCGACCATTGGTATTCTCATCACCAACACTGGCGCCAACGGCCAGCCCACTGCTACGACCTATGTTGGTGGACCTGCTGTTTCCACCACTGTGACTGACACTGTGTACCCGTCTGCTACTTCTTCTAGCAGCCGTGTTTCGAGCCCCGCTTCGAGCCCTGCTATTTCCAGTGCTCCTTCGAGCCCTGTTTCCAGCGCTCTCTCGAGCTCCTCGGCTAACAAAACCACCGTCTATGTGACTGTGCCGGGCCCTACTCGGACTTTCACTGTTACTGTTACTGGTGCTCCCGGTTCGAGACCTAGCCAGTCCAGCGGTTCGGGTGCTTCCAGTGCCGGTGCTTCTAGCACTAATGCCAATGGCAACGGTGCCCAGATCACCGGTGCCGCTCAGTCGTCTGGTTCTAACAGTAACATTATCACCAGCACTGTTACCGGACCTGCTGTGTCTACCACTGTCACTGTGACTGTCTACCCATCGGCCACTTCTTCTAGCAGCCCTGTTTCGAGCGCGGCTTCGAGCGCTGTTTCGACCCCGGCTTCGAGCCCTGCTTCGAGCCCTGCTTCGAGCCCCGCTTCGAGCCCCGCTTCGAGCCCTGCTTCGAGCCCTGCTTCGAGCCCTATTTCTAGCGCAGTCTCGAGCCCCTCGGCTAACAAAACTACCGTGTTTGTTACTGTGCCTGGAAATACTCGGACTTTCACCGTCACCGTGACCGGTGCCCCCGGTTCGAGACCTAGCCAGTCCAGCGCTTCTGGTGCCGCAAGCGCCAGTGCTTCTAGCTCTAATGCTAACGGCAATGGTGCCCAGATCACCGGCGCTGCTCAGTCGTCTGGTGCCGCTCAGTCGTCTGGTGCCAACAGCAACGTTATTACCAGCACTGTTACTGCACCCGATGTTTCTACCACTGTGACTGTGACTGTGTATCCTTCTGCTACCTCATCTAGCAGTCCTATTACGAGCGCGGCCTCCAGCGCAGTTTCGAGCCCTGCTCCGAGCTCCTCTGCTAACAAAACTACCGTGCTTGTTACTGTGCCCGGACCTACTCGGACTTTCACTGTTACTGTTACTGGTGCTCCTGGTTCGCGACCTAGCCAGTCTTCTGGTTCCGCTGCTTCTAGCACTGGTGCTAGCAGTGCTGGAGCCAACGGCTCTGGTGCTGATACCACTGGCGCTGGCGCTCAGATCACCGGTGCCGCTCAGTCGTCTGGAGCCAACAGCAACGTTGTTTACAGCACTGTTACCGGCCCTACTGTTTCTACCACCGTCACAGTAACTGTGTACCCATCTGCTACTTCATCTAGCAGCCCTAGCTCGAGTGCGGTTTCAAGTGCTGCCTCTAGCCCTGCCTCTAACAAAACCACTGTGCTTGTCACTGTGCCTGGACCTACCAAGACCTTTACTGTCACTGTGACCGGGGCTCCTGGTTCTAGACCTAGTCAGACCACTGGTGCTGGTGCTTCCAGCACTGGAGCCAACGGCGCGGGCGCTAATGGCAACGGCGCCCAGAGTGCTGGCACTGGTGCGATCACCACCGGCGCTCCTGCTCAGACTTCGGGATCCAACAGCAACATTGTTTACAGCACTGTTACTGGATCGACTGTATCCACTACCATCACGGTAACTGTCTACCCGTCTGCTACTTCTTCTAGCAGCCCTATTTCCAGTGCAAGCTCGAGCGCGCTCTCTAGCCCTGCCTCTAGCCGTCCTACCGTTCTGGTGACTGTGCCCGGCCCCACCAAGACTTTCACTGTCACGGTGACCGGCGCTCCTGGCTCGAGACCTAGCCAGACCACTGGCTCGGGTGCTTCTAGCACTGGCGCTAACGGCAATGGCGCTAACGGCAATGGTGCTCAGAGCGCTGGCACTGGTGCCGCCACTACTGGCGCTGCTGCTCAGACCACTGGTGCTAACGGCGCCAACGGTAACGCTGTCACCAGCACTGTTACTGGCCCTACCGTTTCTACTACCATCACGGTAACTGTGTACCCCTCTGCTACTGCTTCCAGCAGTTCACCCTCTAATGCTGCTTCCAGCCCTGCTACTTCCAGCCCTGCTGCTTCGAGCCCTGCCGAAGCTAGTGTTAGTGCAAGCACCACTACCACTACCACTACCACCATTACTGTCACTGTGAATGGCGACAACACCATTGTGCCTACCCAGACCAGCACTAACGGCAACGGCAACAACAACGGCAATGGCAATGACAACGGCAACGGCAATGGCAATGGTTCCAATAACAACGGTGGTACTGCCACTGTGACTGCCACCGTGACTGCTACTGTGACTGCGGGTAATGGCAATGGTGCCGCCAACGGAGGCACTGAGGCTACTGGTACTGCTGCTAACACCAATGGTAACGGCAATGCCCAGTCTACTCCTGCTAACACCAATGGCAACGGCAATGGTGCCCAGTCTACTGGCACTAACGGCAATGGTAATGGCAATGCCCAGTCTACCCCGGGTAACACCAACGGCAACGGCAACGGCGCCCAGTCTACTGGCACTAATGGTAATGGCAACGGCAACGGTGCCTCCTCGACTGGCACTAATGGCAATGGCAATGGTAACGGTGCCTCCACCGGCACTCCCGGCAATGGCAACGGTGCCCAGTCGACCGGTAATGGCAACGGTAACGGTGCCTCCACCAGCCCTGCCGCCAACGGCAACGGTGCTCAGTCTACTGGCACTGCCGCCAATGGTAATGGCAACGGTAACGGTGCCTCCAGCACTGGTGGCAACGGCAACGGTAACGGCGCTTCCAACACTGCTGCCAATGGCAACGGTAACGGTGCCTCCAGCACTGCTGCCAACGGCAACGGTGCCCAGTCTACTGCTGGCACTGGCAACAACGGCAACAACGGCAACTCTGCCACTGCCACCGCCAACGGCCAGCGCAGCCACACCACCACCGTGGATGCTGAATTCACCGTCCCCGCCTCGCACACAAGCTCTCCTAATGCGGGTACCCAGGGTGCTGGTGAACATGGATCCTCTAGCACTGCGACTGGAAACGGCGCCGCCGCGTCGTCCACCGCGAAAACATCCGGCACCGCCTCGCACTCGGGCTCTGCCGGTGCATCGAATACCCAGGTGCCGGTAGTTTCCAGTGGCTCCGCCAGTGGCTCGGCTACCGAGGCATCTTCGACCAACGTTGTGGTCGCCAACTCTGCTACTACGCACAAATACAGTCCTTACTTGCTAGGTCTAGTGGCAGCTGTTGCTCTCATTTAAACAACCGGTTTATATAGAATTTATACAATATTGCGAAGTTTTATTTTATTGTTTAGTATCTCTATTAAACAGGCTTCAGCCTGGCCTTAAAAATAGCGACGTCCGTGCGGTCCACGTGACTTGGGTGACCCGGTTCCTTCCTTGCCTAGAGATGATCATTCCATAGACTCGAATAACCTTCCCTATGAAAACCAAGAAGAGCCTCCAAGCCGGGAGCTCATATTACTGGTCCTAATGGTATATACGTATTTAAATCCCTATGAATGGCCAGATCCGAAAAACGTGCTTCTTCGGCGCTCTGAGAAGCTTGCCGATCTTATGCACGGCGCTCTGGAGCTTACGCACGGCGCTTTGAGCTTACGCATGGCGCAAGGAAAGCACGGACTTCTGCATGGCTTGGCGTGCAGTATGGCGCCCAAGAGGTCGGGAATATACCCGAAATTTTGTTCAGAAAGTCATTTCCGAATAGTATATACCCGTAACTAACCATAATATCCCAAAATAAGCCAGAATTTAGCCATGTTAAAAGGTTATTCTTGGATCCCCATGCATAACCCTAGCCCTACTTCTTATTAGGCAATCCAAAAGAATGCTCTGCATATGCACGAGGCCGATCAACAGCATGACCGACTCTTCCGTGGCCGATGGAAATACTGGCAAAGTTCCTTACACCAAGTCTATTTGCTGTAAAAAAAAGTACAATACAAGTTGGACATCGATAAAAACCCCAATCGACACCCATATTTGCTCTCAAAGCCAGGCCCATGAATATGCCTCGGCACGGCCTTGAATCATTGCATGCACACGCTAGCCTAAGCATGCATAATGTGCCTCATTGATAGATAGCAATATTGGCGAATTTTGGTAAGGAAGGCCTGGTTGACGGTTAAACTGTGCAGAATACGAGTTTAGTCTCGGGGCGGATCCCAATACATACCCATATCTGCCCTCAAAACCTAACTACCAGCTCACCCTAGAATAAGGGATGGGTATGGGTACCCCCATGCTTGCGCACAAATAACATGCATAGGGCGACTAGAATCGTGAGGAACTGCAACTATTAACTGAAACATATCATGTAGGTCCATGCGGGCGTCCGCATTAGCAGGCCTGCACACGTAGACGCAAAATCTTTATATAAAGCAGGGCCGCCTGCAGGTAGATCACTCGGGCTGCACTATGCGTACTTACCAACTACTACTCTCTTGTCTATGGTTTACAACTGCCACTGCAGCTACCATTATCCCTGAAACTACCTCCACTGACTCGCTTGCGACTACCTCTACTGATGATGGTCTTACCTCCACTCCCTTGGCTACGACCTCTACTGATGATGGTCTTACCTCCACTCCCTTGGCTACGACCTCTACCGATGATGGCCTTACCTCCACTACCTTGTCTAGGACCTCTACTGATGATGGTCTTACCTCCACTACCTTGTCTAGGACCTCTACTGATGATGGTCTTACCTCCACTCCCTTGGCTGCGACCTCTACCAATGATGGCCTTACCTCCACTACCTCGCCGACGGTTACCGCTACTGATGTTTCTACCTGGGTGACTACTGTCTATTATAATTACTACCCTACAAGAGACTGTGCTATAACATCTTGCCGCTATTCGGTAGTTGAACTGACCTATACAAATCCTGGCCCTGGTCAATGTGTATCTGGCAGTTCGTTGACCACGTTTGTTGATTTTGGTCATGAAACTATGTTCGTTACACATTCTCTGAGCGCTACTTGTATCCCTAGCGCTACTTCTGCGACCTCTACTGTGCCTTCTAGTACTTCTTCTTCTACCAGACAAAGCTCATCCAGCGTTCGGCCGTCCAGTTCTACTAGACAAAGCTCGTCCAGCGTCCAGTCGTCTAGCTCTGCTAGACAAAGCTCGTCCAGCGTTCGGTCGTCTAGTTCTATTAGACAAAGCTCGTCCAGCGTTCTGTCGTCTAGCTCTACTAGACAAAGCTCGTCCAGCGTTCTGTCGTCTAGCTCTACTAGACAAAGCTCATCCAGCGTTCGGCCGTCCAGCTCGTCCAGCGGTCGGCCATCCAGCTCGTCCAGCGTTCGGTCGTCTAGCTCTATTAGACAAAGTTCGTCCAGCGTCCAGCCGTCTAGCTCTACCGGACGAAGCTCGTCCAGCAGTACTGTGAATTCGTCAACCTCTACCAGACAAAGCTCGTCCAACAGTGCTGTACGTTCTAGCTCTACTACTTCTTCTAAAAGAAGCTCATCCAGCAGTGTTGTACCTTCTACCTCTGCTTCGCACACTGCCAGCTCTACTTCGCACACTGCCAGCTCTGCTTCGCACACTGCTACCTCTGCTTCGCACACTGCCAGCTCTGCTTCGCACACTGCCAGCTCTGCTTCGCACACTGCCAGCTCTGCTTCGCACACTGCCAGCTCTGCTTCGCACACTGCCAGCTCTGCTTCGCACACTGCCAGCTCTGCTTCGCACACTGCCAGCTCTGCTTCGCACACTGCCAGCTCTGCTTCGCACACTGCTACCTCTGTCCACAACTCTACCTCTACCTCCTCCACCGCCTCTGTCAAGCACTCTACCTCTTCCTCTACTGTTATCGTGACTACGCCTGCTGGTTCTCAGCCTAGTAGTTCCTACATCACTGTTACCACTACGACTATCAAGACTTCCACATACGAGAATGTTGTTTCTAACCTAGACACAACATACACTAAGACCTATGTGACAACGCTTCCTGTTACTACTACTATTGTTGTCCCCTGTTCGCAGACTGCTAGCAGTTTGTCTAGTGGTTCCGAGCAGACCGGTACTTCGACTGGCCGCGCCGAGCATACCGGTACTTCGACTGGCCGCACCGATCATACTGGTACTTCAACTAGCCGCACCGATCATACTGGTACTTCGACTGGCCGCACTGAGCACACACGTGCTTCGACTGCAGACACCCAACATACCCGTTCCCCGACTGCAGATACCCAACATACCCGTTCGTCGACTGCAAACGCCGAACATACCCGTCCCTCAACTGCAAACGCCGAACACACCCGTTCGTCGACTGAAGGCTCCGAACATACCCGTACACCGGGCAGCTCACACTCGTCTAGCACCTCCGCTCGTATTTCCCAGGTATCTGTCGTTGCCAGTGGTTCGTCTACTCAGCGATCGTCGACCAACGTTGTTGCTGCGAACTCCGCCACTATCCACAAGTACAGTCCTTTGCTAGGTCTAGTGGCCGCTATTGCTCTCTTGTGGTAATGGTTCTATTAAAGTGTTACAATAATTCTGACAATATTTCCAAATAGTGTATTAGTTACGGGATCGTCATTTGATCTGTCATTTGCTGCAGCCATCGCATGCACATAGCGTCCGTGCAGTCCACGTGACCCCAAAGAACACAAGTTAGACATTCCTTCTTTAGGGATGGTAATTCCGCATAAACGACATAGGCAGGCAATACCACCCCTATCCTAGGAAAAGCAGGGTTTAGAACATTATTTACCAGGTGGTCTTTCTATATAGATGTCTTGTTTTGTACTTGTTCAAGCGAGCCTAAACACCACGAGCAAATATCAAGGGTTGCTAACCAGATCTGGAAAAAAACGTGCTCATGCCAAATCCAGATTATGCAAGGCACTCTCCAAAAGAGCACGGGGATCGCCGACATGTCTTGGCAATAAGGAAGTGGCAATGGATACTTAGGGCATATACAGGAGACTCGCTTAGGGAAACTGGTTCGGAATAAAACATAGAACATTACCCGACCGGTATTTTGAGGCTAAAGCAAGCTTTAAGGCCCAAAAAGGGCCTGTTTTCGATTGTCCAACGTGATCAAAAACCTAACCCACATACCCTATTGGGAGTGTCCAAAAAAGCCGCTGCATATGTGGGTCAGGCCAACAAACATGATCGGGTGCCGTACGCGGTAATAATCCTGGCAAAGGTTATGACAACCGGACTATTTCCGGTTCAAAATATACAGGCTACGGGTTCTATCTCAGCAAACACCCCAAAGGATAGTCATATTTGATGGTAAAGATAGGCTACGACCCAAAACCTAATAATAACCCATGTGCGGGTCCTGATGCTTGCGAAAACAAACATGCATAGGCTAAGCGCATATGCATTGCGTGGGCCCCTATTTATGCACGTAAATCACATGTATGGGTTAAATGATTTAAAAAAGCAGCATGTCGTGCTCCGTAGTTAGTGTTAGCACCATATTCTTGAACTTAGACAGCTATAAGAGTACTTGCCGTTGGTGATGTTCAACTGATAATCAAGCAACCTAATAAATCAGCCCGCATGGTCGTTGATGATGCTCATCTAACGATTGCGCAAGTAAATCAGATCAATGCAGGCGCAAACATGTGACTGTACGCACCAAATTGTATATAAATAGGGGGTCATTCTGCAGGTACTTCAATCGGATTGCACCATGCGTACTTATCAACTGCTGTTCACTTATCTGCTGTTGACTGCCGTCAATGCCCAGTCTACCTCTACCTCTGAGTCGACAATCTACTACACAATCAGCTCTGCTGCTGTCGATGCCTCCACTATTACCCTGTCTGGCGCTGATGCCTCCACTATCACTCTGTCTGGTGATGCCTCCACTATCACTCTGTCTGGTGGTGATGCCTCCACTATCACTCTGTCTGGTGGTGATGCCTCCACTATCACTCTGTCTGGTGGTGATGCCTCCACTATCACTCTGTCTGGTGGTGATGCCTCCACTATCACTCTGTCTGGTGGTGATGCCTCCACTATCACTCTGTCTGGTGGTGATGCCTCCACTATCACTCTGTCTGGTGGTGATGCCTCCACTATTACCCTGTCTGGTGCTGATGTATCGTCTTACGAGTCGACCATCTACTACACGATTAGCTCTGAAATTGCCTCTACCTCTACTAGTGCCGAGGTGATCTTGAGCACTTCTACTTCCGAGTCTACCTCTACCTCTACCTCTGCCAGCACTTCCAGCACCGCTACCACTACCACTGCTGCTCGTACCACTTCTACTACCACTGCTGCTCGTACCACTTCCACTACCACTGCTCACACTTCTACTACCACTGCTCACACCTCTACTACCACTGCTCACACCTCTACCACTACTGCTCACACCACTACCACTTCGCACAACACTACCACTACTGCTCACACTTCTACCACTACTGCTCACACTTCTACCACTACTGCCCACACCTCTACCTCCACTGCTCACACCTCCCCTGCTAATAACTCTACTTCTGTCACTACTGCCCACACTTCGCCTGCCGCTGTCCAGTCTGGTCCCCAGTACACTACTATTACTACTACTGTGGTTATTCCCGTTACATGCACTACCGCTGTGTCCCACTCCGGTACTGTTTCCAGTCAGACCTACGTGACAACCAGCACTATTACCACTACTATTGTGTCTGCCTGCCCCTGCACACAGGCTGCCGGCACTTCGCATGGTAGTGTGCAGGCTGTCCAGACTTCGGCTGCCGGCACTCATGCTGGCACCGCTGTGTCGCCCCAGAGTTCTTCGGGTTCGCACGCTGCTGGCTCCACTGGTGTCGCTGTGGTTACCTCTAGCAAGAACACTCAGGTTGTTATTGCCAACGGTGCGAGCAAGTCGGTGCTTGGACACGGCCTCTTAGGACTCATGGCAGCTGTCTTCTTCCTGTAATTTTACCAGCTTCCCGTAGCCCCCCCTTGTAATACAGACTTTTAAAAATGGATACAAAACCACCCCAGCTAGGGACCCCCCTCACCGACCAGGGGGGGCCCGTCATTCCTGCATGACCAGGGCTATGGTTTAGGCCCTAGTTTTGCAATTCCTCATAGTGTTGAGAAAAAATTGACCTAGCCCTAATTACCGCATTAGGAAGTGCAAAAATTCTGCATATGTCCGAGCCGATCAAAAGCATCATGGGCCGATAGCATAATGTCCAAACTATTTTAGAAACAGGCTTCGTGACTTTATCTAGCTGTTAAAGACCCAAAACTCCAAGGTTTATTCCCTTAGTACCCCTAGGGTGCCAGGTATTTGACCTCAAAACCAGGCCCTCGGGAGGACCCTAAAATTAGGCATCGGTGCACCCGGGTATATGCAGTGTAAGGACGTGCATAGGCTAACCGCAGATTGGTGAGGGGAAATTTGATACAACGTTAGAACCCGGCCGGTTCAAGAAAAGCATAGACTCTTAGGCTGGTGAGAAAAAAAATAACATTTCTGGGGGTACCGAAACCGTCCCGAGAAAGGCCCAAGACTAGCGCAGGAAGGCCCGGAACTGTTGATATCAACAGAAAATTAGGCATGCAGATTTATGCATGGGCCTCGAAACACCAAATCTTTATATAAGACAGGGGGTCCTTTTGCAGGTAGGCCATTTGCTTGCTCTATGCGTACTTATCAAGGACTGCTCTCTTTTCTATTATTGGTCCCCTTCGTTAGTGCCCAGGGGGTGTGGACAACCACCAGCTGGACATCAAGTAGTGCAACCGGATACTCGAGTGTGTCCGTGCGTGTTTCCAGCGGGTCTAGTGTCTCAGTGTATGCGTCGGATATCGCCAGTACCGAGACTGATGAGGTTGTGTTTTCATTCCCTTCCCGGTCGAAACATAAAAAACACTCGTCGTCGACCCATCATTCGTCGTCGTCGCTGTCGTCTTCCACTCCTACAAGCTCATCTGTATCTAGCAGTCAAGTCACCTCTACTGTGGTCAGCTCTGTGATCTGCACTGAGTGTGCAACCACAGTGAATGCCACTACATCTACTTCGATTGTTGTTACTGATACAGTCACTGTGGCCTCCTCTTCCTCTAGATTATCCAGCAGCAGCAGCCGACCGAGCAGCCGATCCAGCAGCGTATCCAGCAGCGTGCGGTCGTCTAGCTCTATCCGCTCTTCGAGTTCTTCGAAGTTGTCGAGCTCTTCGAAGGTGTCTAGTTCTTCGAAGTTGTCGAGTTCCTCGAAATTGAGCTCTTCGAAATTGAGCTCGTCGAAGTTAAGCTCGTCGAAGTTAAGCTCGAAATCAAGCTCTCTTAGTACCGTCCACAACACTACGACTTCTACGACCCATAAGACCTCTACGAACTCTACCACTGTCAGGCCCACTACCTTCGCCTCTACTGTTACTGTGACCAAGACGTCGCACTCTACCACCAAGCAAGTGAGCACTCAGCCTGGTGTGATCCGCAATACTACTGTTTACAATACCACTACTCCGGTGGTCCCCACTACTACCACTACTACTCTATCTATCCCTGTGACACACAAGAGCGTTGTTAGCCATCCTAATACAACCTACACACAGACCCGAGTGACCACTCGCCCTGTTACTAGCACTATTGTGCTCACTTCTACGTCTCGGGAACCTTCGTCTTCGCACTCCAAAACTGTTCCTGGAAACTCCACTCGAGTAGCTGTGGTTCCTTCGGCGAGCCAGAACACCGAGGTGGTGATTGCCAATGCTGCTGGCAAACTGCACTTTGTCCAGAACCTATTTGGACTCGCGGCAGCTGTCTTGTTACTCTAAATATACCCCTCCCCGCTATAGAACGCAAATACGAACACTTTTATAATTTTCAAAATACCAAGGGCTAGGGTTCCAACTAATTTTCCACTTTTGTCAAGCTGACTATACCCTCTGCTATATATATGAAACTGCCAATAAACAAGTATCTCCATGAGTTGCGGCAGGCGGTCAAACAGGATCCATCGCTGAAAATGCTCTTTCTGTCTATTGGAAACCCGGTCCCTAAATATAATGGCACTCGGCATAATGCAGGCCATGCAGTATTAGACGCAGCCGTGACCAGTTTAGGAGGGTTAGAGCGAAAAACCTCGCTTCCGTCGGTGATTTTGGGGCCGTTAATCCAATATTCAAATATCTACTTTGGCCAAAGCCAAGTGTATATGAATGAAAGTGTGAAGCCTGTGATTGCGGCCAGGAATGCTATTCAGGGCGACAATCTCCAGATCGTGATCATTCATGACGATATGACGCTGGCCGTCGGCGAAATGAAGATAAAGTTACCTTCTAAAGCAGCAGGCGGCCATAATGGACTTAAAGATATTGTGGGACTAGGCGAGTTTGCTCGGTTAAGAGTAGGAATTGGCGAGCCGCCTGCTATGGACAGTCGGAGTGTCTCTAAGTTTGTGTTAGGGAAGTTTTCACCAAGTGACCGGCAAGCGTTTGAAAACGGGATTCCAGACGCTATTGAGATTATAAAACAAGTGATTGAAGCTGCGCAGCCCAAACTCTCCTCTAAATCACCAAGATCCCCAAGATCCCCAAAGGACCCTTAGACTTAGACCCTTAAATTAGGGTCCCCCCACCTTACAAACCCTACCTGGTCCCTACCTAGGTGTTTTGTCATAGGACTTCACAGGACTTCACAGGACTTCCCAGATGCATTTCACACTGGCTTCAGATAGACAGTTACTACCTAACGCCGTCAAAGCAGTGCTTTCTACTATTCTGTTCCAAAGACTATTTGGAGCTTTAGTTCCCGAAGTAAAAGAAGCCAATGGCGTTTCCTATCCTAGTGCCAATAACGAAGAGGCCGACCAGGTAGTTTCCGACAAAATAAGGGAATTGAGTCGGATTCTGCGCAGCGAAGACAGTGCAAAAGTGTCGATTAAGTTTTTCGAACGCAAAGTCCGCAAAGCTTCCTGGTTCGCAAAGACTCAGGACGTCTGCTGGGAAGAGTGGACTTTGGAAGTCTCTGCGGTCGCTCCTGATAACGAAGTGGCAGCGAATACGCAATCGCAATTACAAGAGATTCTGATGAAGATTGTCACTACGGTAGAGACCGAAAAAG
The DNA here is from genome assembly GCA_030581455.1 of Wickerhamiella allomyrinae. Lineage (NCBI taxonomy): Eukaryota > Fungi > Ascomycota > Dipodascomycetes > Dipodascales > Trichomonascaceae > Wickerhamiella > Wickerhamiella allomyrinae. The sequence continues at coordinate 17,853 of JAKTTL010000056.1, forward strand.
AGCATATTCCGCCCATCACCACTACAGACTCTACGCCGTTTCCGTATGAAATCAGTGTATTGTCTAGTAGTCCAAATGCATCCTAATACTAAATAGTTAAAAAAAAACCTTATTTATAGCTTGCTAGGAAGATATGTCTCGCCGTTAACAAGAATACAATCAGCAATCACTTTAGGCACCTTCTCACGGGCAAGCTTTAGAGTGTCCTGATCATAAGTCCCTGGCTGAAGCCAGACGACATCGACTTTGCCTTGCGCTTTATCGACGGCCTCAAGCATTTCCTTGGTCACGGCAGGAGGAGTCACTACACTTACTGCCAAATCGCTTCCATTCGGCACGGGCACTTGAGTGATATCGGCTACCGATTGCATGCCGAGAATAGGCTCTTTGCGGAAATTGATAGGCACGACGGGGACGTCATGTTGTTTGTACCAATCCAGGACTTTATAGCCGAATTTAGCTGGGTTTGTAGTCGCTCCGGCCACTGCGTAGACTCTGTTTGGTTTGAAAAACGATTCCATTTGATTGAGTAATGTGGGGTAATTAGCCCGGGCTCCCACGGGTCTTATGTCTCTTAGTTAGTCTAATCTAGTCTTAGTAGTAGTCTTAGTCCCAGTCTTAGTAGTAGTCTTAGTCCCAGTCTTAGTAGTAGTCTTAGTCCCAGTCTTAGTCTAGTCTTAGTCCCAGTCTTAGTTAGTCTTAGTAGTCTAGTCTTAAGTAGTCTAGTCTAGTCAAGGCCACACAAACACATGTAAAGTGTCGTCGTTTTTAGTGTAAAAAGCTTTTATTTGGTCAATTTGACCAGTTTGACCAGTTTTATCGGCAATGTCTAATGGCACTCGCACCCCATCACATACTAGCGTAGACCCCTCTAAAGCCAGACTGCTCCTCGGCCCACTGAACTCTATTTCATAGCGAGGCCGAGGCCCGGAGCCGCTCCAGGGTCCTCGATAGACATGTAAATAGTAGTCGGTTTTAGTCTCTTTCAGTTCCTGGACAGCTACGGGCTTGGCCTTTACTGGAGCTGGACTGTCGATCTGCACGATTTCCTGCAAAGACTTGGGCTTTTTAAAGGCATTATCCTGGATTTCAGTAGGATTTAGACTGCCTTTGGCTCTAAGTTTAGGCAAACTGTAGTTGCGGTCTAATTGCAGGCCTGCTGCGTCCTCCACTAACTCTAAACAGGTTTCAATAGTAAGGACTTTAATCCCGGGATCCAGCACTCCTAGTTGAAGAACTTCGGGATTCATGCAACAATCCCACACTCTAGAAGGGTTTCCTGCTTTATCCTGTTCTTGTCTCTCAGGTGACACTACAATCGGCACTATCCAGTCCTTGTCTTGTTGGACACGAGCAAGCACTTCTGCCGGGTCCAGCGTATCTGGCGGCGGAATCTGAGGGTCTGTACACAAATTTAGAAACACTTTAGACTTTGCATCACTGGTTTTCACCGCGTACCCAGGCGTGGGGTCCAGAAACATCTGTGATCCCAAGTCCCACTATCACTTACTACTAACTAACTAGACTGAAACAAATAGACAAGACACTTTTTTTTTTTCTTTTTTCATACTAGGCCGACAAGTCGGCCTGTAATCCGCTTCGCGGAAAGAAGACTACAATTGGCCGTTTCGCGAAGCGAAAAAGCTGTTTGACTTGTCAAACAGCCGAAAAAAGAAAAAAAAGTCTATACAGAAGGGTCTATACAGAAGGTAAGATAGTAAATAAAATTAAGTATTATGCTAGACTTGGGCCTGTTTCCACTTGCGGATCCGCCGTTTGAGGTCTCCCGCGCTCTGCTGGAACTTATTGAGCTTCTTATCCCATTGCATGGCTTCATAGTCGTCTCCATGTTTGGCAACCAAATCTGCCAGGAAGTCCCTTTCACCTTCCGATTGATGTCTTTTATAGGTAACTCCGTTTTTCGCCAGCTCCTCGAGCTGCTGCACGACCTCTGTTTTAGCCTCGGCGACTTCAACCGAGTCTTCTTCCTGCTCATACTCAACAGTAGTTGTCCCGTCTTCCTGGCGCACAATGCGGCCCGTTTTTGTGGATGTGCTTTTGAATTTCGACTGCGGAGCCTCTTTTTCCCGGATATTTTTCTCGACTCCGCCCGCAGGAGTGTTCAATTTAGCAGTGAGCCCGAGCTTCTTATAGTTCTGGGCAAGTGTCAAGTCCTTATCCCAGTTCGCGGCAATGATAGGATTCGACCTGATTTCCTGGGATTTCGTGCGTTTATCATTGCGGGCCCGCCGTTTCACCTGGCTGCCGGATTTAGCCATCTTTCTTCTCCGGATTCCGCCTGGCATATTTTTTTTGTGTAGTCAGAAACTTTTTTTGAAATTTCACTACCTCCCACACTTCCTGCCTGTGTCTCAAGTAAGCACAGTTCTTCATAGCCAACCGGGCCTCAGGTATAGTAACCACAACTACATCAACAACTACATAAAATAGTGTTTAAAACTTGATAAAACCTTTTCTTTTTCTTTTTTTTACTAGGCCGACAAGTCGGCCTGTAGTTCCGCTTCGCGGAAAGTAACCGAAATTGATGTTTGCGCGATTGCTGTGGGGCAATGGCTGTCTTCAGTCTTTTTTCTATTTCTATTTCTAATTTTATTTCTTTTTCTGTTTCTTCTTCCGCGAAGCGGGTACAGGCCGACTTGTCGGCCTAGTAAAAAAAAAAGAAAAAAAAAAAAAAGTTGTTTACTTAAAATGTAACCGAGTCCAGGAAATTAGTTTTGCGGGTTGCGGGGCTGGGCAGGGGCAACTGGCTGACAGTTGCGACATTCCTGGTGGAGGTCGAGCAATCCGGTGCGGGAAAGGGCCGAGGCGGCGAAAGAGAGGGTGGGACAAGGGTTTAATTCATGATTAGAGACGGTTGGAATTCATATTTCGATGCGGCATGTTCTTGTTACACCAGGAACGATGAGGGGTATTGGGCCCCTGGCACGCCGTGCATGACCCGGTTATCGGGGTTAGGGCGGCGCCGCATACCCGGTTCCCAAATTGCTTATCTGGGAGGCCCATTCACGAACTCGGTCTTGAGACTCGGTTACATTTGACGCACATGGCGAACTCGGTTACATTTTAGCAGATATATATAGCATAATCCGCCACGCCCCCTCCCCCCCATCCGTTTGCTCTCCATGTACGTGAAGACTCCTTTGATTCCGTCAAGAAAGTTCGACCGGCCCGTGCTGCTCAAGCTCGAGAACGTGCAGCCCACGGGCTCGTTCAAAGCCCGCGGCATGACGCTGGCGGTGGAGGAGGCGCTTGCTGCCAACAAAGACACCAACTTCTACTGCGCCTCTGCCGGCAACGCCGGTTTGGCGGCCGCGGACGCCGCCTATGCGGCAGGCCGGCCATGCACGGTTGTGGTACCCACGAATACCTCGCCGGCCATGGTGGCCAAGCTTGAGAACAACGGGGCCAAAGTGATTTTGCACGGCCCGTCTCTTTCTGATTCCGATAAACATTTGCAGACGCTGATGGCGGTTGACGAAAACGCTTTTTATTTACATCCCTACGATTTGGATTCCCTCTGGCGGGGGCATTCCAGTTTAGTGGATGAGCTGGTCGAGCAGATGCAAGGCGTCAAGCCGGCCGGCATCGTACTGTCAGTTGGCGGGGCGGGGCTTTATATTGGCGTTATGATTGGCTTGGAACGCCATGGCTGGCTCGATGTGCCTGTCTATGCCATTGAGACCGAGAAGGCCGACTGCTTTTACCAATCTATCAAGGCCGGCTATGCTGTTCAAACCGGTCCGCCCTCTTCGATTGCCAAATGTCTGTGCTGCACGTGGGTGCCTGAGATCGCTTTGGACTATGCCAAGAAGTCTACCACTCACAACCTGTTAGTGAGTGATGAAGAGGCCGTGGCGGCCGTTAAGCGGTATGCCAACGACCACGGCGCGATTGTGGAGCCCGGCTGCGGCGCTACGTTGGCAACTCTATATTTTAATAAGATCCCTACGGAAGACAGTCGTCCGGTAGTGGCGATTGTTTGTGGAGGCTCCTCCTGGGGGTGGGAGGATCTTGGCGCAAATTAAGCTATAGTCCATAAGTTATCAGTCCTAAGACTCCGCGAAGCGGTTACAGGCCGACTTGTCGGCCTAGTAAAAAGAAAAAAAAAAGTGTGTTGTATGAGACTAACTGACATGTTCATTGAACAGGTTCTCCAATAAAACATCGTGCAGGTTATCGTTAAACAGATCGGTGGAGTCCAAGTTGTCGGCCAAAGTAGGCTCTTGCGGCTCGTGGAACTCAAGCGACGCATAGGCTTCGCGCTGCTGCTCGACCGGAATAAAGTCATTATGGAGGAGTGAATCCATGGAGCCCAGCGCGTAGTCTTCGACTTTCGGCCCTGTGTGGTCAAGGCTTTCGGGCTCTTCTTCCGGCGGTCTAACCTGTACGTTGGTTTGGCCCATGTGGAAGACGGCGTCCATACGTAGCGTTGCCAGACCGGTCCCTTCTTGCCACGCGTTACTGAGCACTCGAAGCGCCCATAGCCATTTGCGGAAGGTTTCGCTGCTTTCCTTTTGCTCGCTGTCGGAGCTTTGCACATAATAGGAGAACACGAAATGGGCCAGTGTGGAGAACGATAAAGAGGTAGAGGCGAGCCAAAACGCATGTAGATGGCTATGCGTGATCTCGCTCGTGAACTTAATGATCCGTTGCACGGTGTCTTGGGCCAGCGAGCGCCATTTAGCAAAGTCTTTATTGCGCATTTTCGCCGGACTGAGTTGTCTTCTTAGTAGCAACACTTCGATCGTCAGTGCCGCCAAATGAAGAGTACCATTACGGCAAAACTCATCTCGCGAAGACTGCTGCATGGTCTGTAAATCAGGCGAAAGCCATTCCCACCAATGAACGAGCTCGTGGAGGTACTTAGTTACCGTTGCCGAGTCGTCTTCATAGTCGGAAGCCCCGGAAAACCGGACACTAGGACTGTACAGGTCGTCCAGAACATTGCTGAGAATGGTAGTGAGTTTGTAATGTTCGACAAATAACTGTTCTTGGGGATGGACACTTTCAAACGGTTTAGCGGTTTCTCTCGATTGCACTAAAAACGACGGCCGGCCCAAGTTCGCCGCCTGCCACTTATCATTGACATACACCAAAGCCCATAGCCGGCGCCGCACTTGCTTTTCATGCGCACTGACCCGCCAATAACTGCAATCGAGATGTAAGCCAAGCGTATAGGCCAAAGCCACTGCCTTTCCTAACGTAGTACTTTGGGCAAACCGCTCAGCGGTGGCATCTCGGCGAAGCCTTTTTTGCAGCAGCAGTAAAAGCGCTTGCATGGTTTCTAAAGTAGGAGCGGTTATCTGGCTATCGATGCATTGCGAGCACAATTCCCACAAGTTATCGGGCAAGTCAGTAGGCATGGGTCTAATACACAATACACTGTCGTATTTCCAATAGATACAACTTACAGCCAGCATTCCCGAAAGAAGGGCCGGGTTTAACCGGTCCTTTTGGTAGTAGTAGTTCTGGTAAAACGAATGCTTGTCCACTGCCGGGTAAGTCCAGTCGATATACCGGAAATAAAGGGCTAGTAACCGCTCCTTAAAGGGGCCCACCAACGCTTCGATATCCGGCTGCCGAGCCGTGGATTGCGACTTGCGGAATACGGAGAAAGCCACCGGCGCATTGTCGCTCTTAAACGGTTCATGGTTGCTTTGCACCATGTAAACGCCTTGGTTCACAAACCGGGCCACATTGTTTTCGTCTTGGTTGTAAAACTGCATGAGGAAAGGGTCTAAATCGCTAGTAGTGCCAATCACGGCCGCAGCGTCAAACCCTTTCGGAATATAAGTAGGGCCTGTTTCCTCGCGATCGGGGTGTTCTAAAGGAGTGACTTCGATCTTGGTGGGTTGCTGGGCGGCTCCATAAGACGAATGGGTGAAGGCACATTTAATATTCTGTTTTTCACAGCATTGACAAAGCCCGTCCTTTATAGGAATACACTTAATTTTCCGCTTGCGGCATAAATCGCATGTTCTTGCCCGGCCGACTTTAGGCATTTTTTTAGTAGCAGATCTCTAAGCGTGGGTAGTACTACTAGTCCTAGGGGGTACTAGGGGGACTAGGGGGGAGTAGTAGTTTGTGGGGTAAGCACACTAATCTCTGCCTTGGCCAACTAAACTAAGTTGTAACTTATAGTAACTTGTAACCTAAGTTGCAAAATGAGTTATCAAAGGGTAGAACTTCGAGACTCTTTAGAACTCGAGTCCATTCTCCCTACTGAAGAACGAGAGGGCCAGACGTCAAGAGTCTCTTCTAGTGACCGAGGCTTATCTCCCTTAAACTCGCCTATTCGCAGTCCGGAACCCTGGAGAAGAGAAGCTCGAGATGCTGGCCATCGTCATTCTCTAAGTTTCGGGTTACTCGGATCAGGCTTTCAGGACATGGCTTCTGGCGAAAATAGTCTACCCCGACGGAGACGGAAACTAACCTTCTGGCACGGCCTAGCACTAGTCGTAGGCTTGCAAATAGGCTCCGGCATCTTTTCCAGTCCGGGCCACTTCAATTCCTACGTCAGGTCGCCTGGAGCAGTGCTGATTGTGTGGGCAGTTGCTGGGTTTTTGGCGTGGACAGGGGCAGGCTGTTTTGCCGAGTTAGGAGCCGCTTTGCCTATAAATGGAGGAACCCAGGCTTATTTAGGCTACATTTTTGGGCCGCTGCCGTCGTTTATGTATACGTGGGCGGCTATGGGGCTTCTGAAGACCGGAAGTGCGGCGATTATTGCTTTGGCGTTCGCAGAGTATGTCTCTAAAGGGCTCGGCTGGGAAGGCGTATGGGTTGAAAAGGGGTTTGCCTTAGGAGCAGTAGTGTTTACGGGGGCTTTGAACTCGTATAGTACCCGGTTAGGGGCTAATGTAGGCTCGGTGTTTTTCTGGCTGAAAATCGCCTTGTTAGTGGTGATTGTCTTGACGTCGATTGGCGGAGCCGCTAAATACGCCTCGCACGGTGCGTTTGCCGATGGGTTATTCACCGATACCGCCCACAGTTTCACGGCCTTCCGCCTAGCAATCTACGGGGCCAGCTGGGCCTATGATGGCTGGGATAACCTGAACTTCGTGAGTGCGGAAATGGCCGACCCGCGCCGCGATTTGCCAAGAGTGATTGCCATTGCCATGCCGCTGGTGATCTGTGCCTATTTATTGATCAACTCCGCCTATTATCTTATTCTGGACCGCCAAGCTATCGAGGCCTCCACAGTTGTCTGTTTAGAGCTGATGGGCCGGGTCCTGAAAACCCCCGGCCGGATCGGGGCAGCGGTTTTAGTGGCTATATCGTGTGCGGGCGCTTTAAACGCGACTGTCTTCTCGGCCGCCTGGGTCATTCAAGCCGCGGCGGAAAACGGCCATTTACCCTCGGTGTTCGGCCACCTCAGTACCAAAAGACACACGCCGGTGTATGCAGTGATCGTGCAAACATCAATTACTGCTTTATACATTGTCATTGGCGAGTTCAACAGTCTGGTCAGTGTCTACGGCGCTATCAGTTATCTATTTTACCTTTGGGGGGTCCTAGGGCTTGTCTACCTGCGATTCCGCGAACCCAATCTTGCTCGGCCTTATAAAGTGTGGCCGACCACCATCATTACGTTTATCCTTGTTTCTGGTTTCCTGGTGGTCTCGTCGGTGGTGGCCGAGCCCGGCAAGTTTGCTATGATTCTGGGGTATGTATTATTGTCGATCCCGGTATTTCTCATTAAGAAGAGGCTTACCGGATAGTTTGAATAGTTGCATTTTTTTCATTTCTTTTTCTTACGAGGCCGACAAGTCGGCTTGTACCCGCTCCGTGGAAGGCAGATCTAGGCAGGTACAAGCAGATTAGCGACGGATCGGCGATTATCGCGATCCAATCGAGATTTCGAGTACCGAGGATATCGTTCCAAATGGACTTTGAAACGGTCCTTGGAGCAGTAGTAGGGAAAGGGACCAATACTACAAGGGGATTCCGGAGATATTAGTTGTTAAGTCTATCGGAGCTCAAG
>JAKTTL010000057.1:0-24557 GCA_030581455.1 Wickerhamiella allomyrinae
GAATTGCAGAACACCGAAGCGTTCACAGCTGCGTTCTTTCGAACCGCTTTTATTCATTTCTTTTCATGTAGGTGGTGTTTTCAGCAAACCCACGGCTCGCAGTATAGCATGATGGATGCTATGATTTGGGACCATGCTGGTTAGCACTTGGCCGAAAACATTACGCATCCAGAATGATCCCAACCGTGGTGGTGGCCAAGGTATCCATTTGTTCTACTCCCATGGTTTTTTTAAGCAGCTTTTATATTAATTTAACCATGTTCTATGCCTTTCTAGAATTACATGGAACATTCGATCGCTTTCAAGGAGTATAATTTTTTCTTCAAATATTTTTTTGTTTCGGGAGGACTATGCAGTTAAATTATCTTGTATAGGGGATGCAGGTAAAATCCAATTTCTAAACGGACAACCAAAGATATGGATCGAACAAATAAGGTAGCCCAAAGACGAAACACAGGAAAACATACGAAAATAACCAAGAAAAAATACATAAGATACATAAAATACCAGAATACCACAACACTAGAATGGAGTTGAATATATATAAAAAATACAAGGGGTACATGAATAGCGTCTAAGAAAATAGTACCAATGCAAAGGAATAAAATATCAGAGGGAATGCCGGAATCAACAGGCTGAGGAAAAAAAAAAGGCCATTGTACCATCACCACTCTAAGTCCAACGTGCCGAAAGGCTTGGATACCTCAAGCTCTCGAACAAGCCCATCTACATTGGACAAGTACTTCCCGAGCATGACCTGCTTCTCTGCGGTAGTCTTCCTAGGCACATCGCGGTGCTTCGCCGGAAAGCGGGTCTCAGGAACAAGATAAAAGAACAGAAACTCCAAGATAGAAAGCTTTACCTGCTTGGACGTGAACCTGTTCTTAAAAGTATCGCAAACCGCCTTGAGCCCCTTCAAAGCCTCAAAGCGGCGAATAATCTGGACCTCACGTACCATAACAGATACCAAAGTATTGATACACGCGGTTTGGATCTCCGAGCACGAGTGTTGCACGCCGCTAATGAGACGCCTTAACAGGAGGTCGTTATCAAAAACCAGCCGGCTACCACGATGAATCAAACATAGTCCCTGGACTAACCGCAATAGAGCGACCGCAGATTCTACTTGGTGGGGTTCTTGGTCGGCCTCTCCTGGGGCCTTATCTCCATCAGTCTTAACAGATGCAGGGATGCACCATTCCAACTGTAACGCCAGACGACCCACTATATTGTAGGCAAAACTATCCTGGAGATGCTGGAATTCATCCAGAGCAGTGTTAGAAGCGCGCTTAACGGTCATGGTCATAGTACCGGATTCGCACAGGTCCAACACAAAGGCTTCAATACCGGTAATGGTACGAAGCAGCACTTCTCTATCGCGGGATTCCACCCCGCTAATGAAGCCGGTTATCTGAGCTTCCATGTCGCGTCTGGTATTCCGGCTACTATCGCGTAGGGTCGCGTTTTTAGTGGCCTGGGATGGATTTGTTTACCTTGGGCGGGCGGTGCTGACCACCACATAGTTATCGCACCCTACCCAACCCACTCACCCAAGCCGAGCCAGCCTAAGCACCCAAGCCTAAGCACCCAAGCTAAGCACCACTTTTGTGGGCGGGACAAAAATGCGAGTAGTGGTATGTGGAGATGACGGCGTAGGAAAGTCGAGTTTAATTACAGTGCTGGTGAAAGACCGCTTTGTTCCCAATATCGAGGACGTCCTACCTCCGTTGTTTGTGCCCAGAGGAAACATCACAGTGACATTGGTCGACACTTCCCCCCAGCTAAGTACGAGAAACCAATTGTCCAGTGAGATTCGCCAGGCAAGTGTTTTATGGCTAGTGTATTCAGACCATTACACCTGCGAGCGGATTTCGCTATTCTGGATGCCGTTTCTGCGGTCGATCGGCGTAAACCTGCCCATCATTCTCTGTCAGAATAAAAGCGATCTTCACGGCGCCGATGTCAACGACGACAGTGAGATTGTAGCCATCATGAACGAGTTCAAGGAAATCGACTCGTTTATAAGATGCAGTGCTCGCGATAAGTTCAATGTTAACGAGGCATTCTATCTATGTCAAAGAGCAGTCACTGACCCGCTAGCACCGTTGTTCGACTCCAAGGAAGGCGTTCTAAAGCCTTTGGCTCGGCAAGCACTTAGTCGAGTGTTCTTTCTTTGTGACCAGGATCAGACGGGGTATCTCACCGATATTGAGTTTCTGAATCTGCAATACGCGTGCTTCAAGTCTAGTCTTGAATCGGCGGAAATAGATGAGACTCATCATGCTCTTGAAGAACGCGAAGCCGATGCAGACTCGCCACTGTTGTTTGTTCCTGGAAAGGGGATATCCTGTGATGGGTTCCTAATGCTGGCCCAGATATATGCGGAAACTGGCCGCCACGAAACCATTTGGGGCATCCTCCGCCATTTCCACTACACAGATTCACTTAGTTTGGACGACCGGTTCCTGTTCCCTAAAATCGACGTTCCTGCCCAGGCCCACGTGGAACTGAGTCCGGATGGGTACCGGTTTTTAGTAGACTTGTTCACCTTATTTGACCAGGACAACGACGGAGGCTTAGTCCCCGAAGAACTGGCCAAACTGTTTCGAGCCACGCCGGGGTTCCCTAAACTATGGGAAGAAACCGATTTCCCTCTAAGTACTGTCCGCAACGAAAAGGGCAATGTCACTTTACAGGGCTGGCTTGCCCAGTGGTCGATGACCACGTTTCTGGACCATCGCGAAACCCTGGCCTATCTTGCCATGCTGGGCTACGAAACCAAGTTTGGCCAGTGCCAATTGACATCGTCTATCCGAGTCACCAAGCCGGCCAAGCATCGGAACCCTCGGTCCAAGATCTACCGCAGTATGACCATCAAAGACCGCAACGTGTTTAACTGCTTTGTATTAGGAGCCAACGGCTCTGGAAAGTCGGTGTTACTGAACTCGTTTCTAAACCGACAGTTTACAGAGACGTACTCGCCTACCATCACTATGCAAACGGTGGTAAATTCAGTAGAAATGCCCGGTGGAAAACAGTGTTACCTGGTACTCCAAGAACTAGGCGGGCTAGAAGATGCTATTTTGGAAAACCCTCAACGACTAGCCGAATGCGACGTACTATGTTGCTGCTACGACTCGTCGGACCCGGATAGTTTCGCGCATTTGCTGAGCCTGCGAGAGAAATTCAAGCAACTGGACCAGCTCCCTGTAGTATTTGCTGCCTTAAAAGCCGACCTTGATCGCCAGCAACAAAGATGCGACGAACAGCCCGACGCATACACGACGCATCTCGGCGTCGCCGCACCCTTGCACGTATCTGCTGAGTGGCCCACCTCTCTTAATGCGCTTTTCGTGCAACTAGTAGAAGCAGCTATGCGACCTGGACCTGCTACACCTATTGTACAGGACCAAGTGGAAGATGACTCTTTACTACAGATTGCTTTGGCGATCGGCTCAGTAGCGACTGCAGCAACCGTTGCCTACTTGTTATGGCGCCGCAACACTTAAGCCAGTTTCGGAGTAAAAAAACAGAGAAAAAGTCATGTCACAAGTCTATATATAGAATTGTATAATTTAGGAGTTATTCTGGTTGTCTTTGGGCGCGTAGGCCTCAGTTAGAAGGCGGACATGTTCAGCTAGCTTTGCAGCCAACGCCCCCGGCACGTCGCCCAACAACGCAGACAATACAAAGTGGTTATTATACAGAAACAGCTCGCGGCTGGCGTTGCTTTCACTGATTTTGTTGACAAACATCTCGTAGGCGGCCAGAAGCTGGCCGAGCCCGCGCTCGACCGGCTCCTGCAATGCCTGGTCGTCAGGACAGAGCTGTAACACACCAGTAAGGAGCTGCGCCACGAGCTGCGTCATAGGATGCGGGGCGATTTCTTTTGCGACACGATGGTTTGCCGGCTTTGTTTTAGCTACCTCGATGCTTTCGGCATTGGTTTGCAAGACAATATTGATTCTTGTCCATAACGCCTGTTCCCTTGCTTCGCACAGCTCGGTAAAGGCCGGAACGGTGCGAGGAAGTCGTTGCACAATGCGAAGCGTCAGTAACAAGCCAAACAAGTCGAAATTATCTTCAGTTAAGCGGTCGAATGTGTTTGAAATCGACTGCTTGGCACTGGCAAACAAATCGGGAACTTCCTCGTCGTCTTGCAGGTCACCAAGCGGGAAAGCCGACTGGGCAACATGGTTTTCGATGTCCATACTATTATAAAGGGTCTGCATGAGACTACGCAGAATGGTTTCAATGTGATGGCCCTGCGCCGGAACCGGCTGGCCCAGCACAAGCGCATGCTCGTGGCTAGCAAGCACGGCCGGCCTTGAGCCGATATTAAACACGTCCGACGAGCGGGCAGAAGTAGCCGACGTGAAGAGCGACTTGTGGGTAGCCGCTCCTAACGCCCCTACTGTCTTTGTTTTGTCAAGAACGACCGCCGGTAACCGGTCGATATTACGAGTATACTTGCCAAACAGCATCTCATAGTACCAGCGAATGGTGTTAATATACGCTCTGCGAATTGCCAGCGCCAGCAGCGGCTCTCTAGCCGCCAGAAACTCAAACAAAGCGCGGTTATTGATAAGTTCACGCTGGACGGTTTCGCAGTTTGCCCCGGGCACTCGTAATTGACGTACACAGCCAACATACCATTCTTTCGCCCGCTCAGCGGCGCGGCCAAGCAGTTTTTCAGAGAATTGTTGCGTGCCCGACGCCGGCTCGCTAGGAGCAGCATTGGCGAGCGCTGCCTGGCGTTGTTTCTGCACAAACGACAATGCCGCGCGCCATTGCGGACCGATCTGGCCATTACAAAGCTCGGAAACAATCGCTGGCGGCACCACTAGATCACTAACAGTTGGAGCAAGCTTCTCGGCGGCCTGTTTGCGCACTTGCAGTCGCAAATGCAGAGTGGTACTCTGTTCCTGCAGCTGGCGCATTTCGTCGGCAAGTTGCCGGATATCGGTTTGGAACTGCTCGCTCTCACTTTCTACACTGTCGAGGCCGCTCACTGATGTCTCAACCAAACGGGCCAGCTCGTCCACAGCCGCTTTTTTGGCTTCCAGATTGCCTAATTCAATCGGCCGTCCACCGGCAGAATCGTCCGCTTTTACCGCACTGCCATCAGCCGCATCGGCACTGCCATTCGCCTTTATAGTACTGGCAGATGCCTCTGCCGCTGCAGCAGCGATTTGTGTCGGCTCGATGTCCAGAAGCCGTGATACTTGGGCTTGCATGGCCAGGTGGTCGGCTTAGGTGATTGAGAGGGTCAGGCGAGCGTCTCCACGCTTAACTAGCGTAAAAAGAACGCAAGAAAACTGAAAACATAAAACATATATAGAGAAAAATACGCGTACGACTTCAGAAATACAATTAGGTGACTACTTGGAAATATCAAAACTGAATAAACCGCCAATCCACATCTTGTCTTCTGACTCACATGCCATACATTGACGCGAAGCAGCTTCTATCCTTAGACACAGAGCTGCGGGAAAGGTCTAAATGGAAGGGCCGGCCATGGCCATACCAACAGAATGCGGCTCAGAAAAGACAGCCCGTGTCTATCAAGCCTTCGGCCAGAGAATTAGCTTCAAACGCAGATATCCGTACTGCCCAAATACCTCAACGACCGCCAACTAGTAGACAGCAAAAGAGAACGCAAGCACCATTGCCATTACGGCCTGCTAGCACTATTCCGCCTCTTTCCACACAGACATCTACCCCTGTAAGGCCGCCAAGTGGTGGACTGCAGCTCCCCAAGTCGATCACCAGACTATTAGATGAGGAACCGGTTGCAGCCTCGCCTGAAAAACGCGTTCCTGTCCGCCGCCGATTCACCGATTTCTTAGAGCCCCGAGAGAAACGGGCCAAGCACTAATTTCTTCCTTCCAAAACTTATCTCTACAGGCCGACTTGTCGGCCTAGTACCAAAAAAGAAAATAAAAGGAGAAACACACTCAGACAATCTATTATATATACTACACAAAAGGCCTACAAAAGGCCCTAATCAAAACCTTCCCATTCTTCCTCTTCTTCTTCTTCGACAACCTCAGGCTTCTGTTTAAGACCCCATGCATACAGCCGCGAGTCCCCGAGCACTTCGCGGGCCCGCTGCTTGACAATCTTGAAATTCGCATTCTCGGAAAGCTCTTCAATAGGCTCCAGCAGAGTCTGCAGAGGAACCGATTTAGGGTCGTCGTTATCAAGCACCCGCTCCAGCTCATCAAGGTAGATATCACATACATGCAGCCGCAAAGCGTGCGGGATTTTAGGATCGCGGGGCTCCAGCGGGCCCTTGCGCATACTGTCGAGAAACTGATCTACCCAAGTTTCCGACCAATGCTCGGAGTTAAGCCGGGAGAAAATAGCATGCAGGTAGCGGCGGATCAATAAATAAAACTTGTTAATGCGATGGGAGTCAATGCTGGTCCATTCGCGGATCATGATAGCCCAGAATGCATTGATGAAAACCCAGTAGTTTTGTTCCTGGACCAACTCAGTGATTCCGGCCATTTCTGCCGCCAGGTTCTGCTGCGTGATGGGCCGGTCGCAGTGCCACATAGCAAAGAACAGACCCTTCCACAGCTTTTGGAGTTTGAAGGCATCCAGCGGTTTATTAGCAGAAACATAGCGTTTCACTACACTTATAGCCTTTTCCCGCACCGGCCGGCTATTATCGGCCAGTTTGCGGATTAAGATGCCCTCGTCCATAGCCTGCGATTCCGACGTCTCGGACTTGAGCCCGGATTTTTTGGCCGCTAAGCTGCCCACGGGCTTTTTTGTGTCGGGGCCGGCCATGGAAATATAATTTTTTTTAATCAGCGAGGTTTTGGAAATTTCAGGGCGGGTTACCCTACCCACGCCAGTGAAAATTTCACTATATAGGAAGGCAACCTGTAAGCAAAGGCTTCCAGTTGATCCGCGTCTATGGATGTGCTTGCGGGTTTCTGCAGGCACGAAGTAGGCGGCTCGGCACACGTGCGGAGGTGGACCTCTTCGGATTGAAGCTTTTAATGACGGCCCTGTCGACGGATCATATAGAAATGGGGTCTTGAGCTCGCCTTCTGGGCTGAGCCCGGCTCCAAACAGCATATTCCTAAACCCTGCGAACGGCCCTGGCTAATGAACGTTTGGGTGAAACCATGCTGTGTACATTTTTTATTTGTTTAACCAGTTAATTTTTAATATTTATATATATGGCCCTGATTCTCACTTAGATGGGTTGGTCAGCTCGTACTTGATATTCGTGAACTATTCGTAACTATTTCACAAGTCAACCAGGTGAATAGAGAAACCATAAAGTACTAAACGGCTTTTTACCGCCTTTATATCTTTTAATTTTAATTTTTTTCTTTTTTCTTTTCTTTTACTACACCTGCAACCCCGCTTGAAGTTCCGCTATGCGGCAAAGAACAAAAAAGAACAAGCAAGATACTTAAAACGGGGAAAAAAGTAAGGAGATGAAGAAATAACTCAAAAAAGTGATAAATAAATAATGAAATAACTCCAAAAACGAAATATAAAGAAAGTCAATTGACGTTAGATGCAAGATCGAGAGAACCCGGGCGAACCATGCCGGGTCGCAGTCAGCAATACCCTGGTCTGCCCAATGCGGAAAGCGGTTGCTGCGGAAACCAATAGGCGGTGAGATGCTTAAATTTGATAGGGGGATTTCAAGGGGTTCCAGGGCGATTTCAGCCCGAAATCGGGGGTTTTTGGGTGCGGCTATTTTTAACCAGTCCGGGTTGCCCGAAGCCGTCGCGAGTTGAGGCTGAGTCGCCAATGCCAAGAATGCTAATAACCAACGGCATTGCAGCAACGGCACCACCCGCGTTAGTCAGCATCAGATCATAGTCACATGCAACGGCGGTTTTACCCGACAGATGGGCTCCCATACCGGGATCCCGGTACACGCGGGAAACAATCACGGCCGGGGTCGGAAAAGGGTGGTTTGGGGTCCCGCGGCATTTTCGGGCCCATCGGACCGCAGTCAATATGCGCGGGTCGACGCTCGATTGAGACATGGATCGCATGCACGGCCAATTGATCTCCCGGTCATGCGGGGAAAGTTCCGGAAAGCGGAGTAGCGGCCGCCCGACGGCTCGGAATAATTATGGCCAGGGTTGAAATAGAAGATAATTCATAATAAACCTTTCTTTTCCCGTCCATAAGCTAGTTATCATCTGCATTGCTTCTCCATTCATCAGGACGGCCCCTTGCAGACACCATTGACTCATGCACCAGCGGGTCAAGGGTAGAATCTTGATGTTTTTTGCAAATTCCAAGCACATTCGGGGCCAAACCAAAGCAACCCAGACAATATCCATGGACCATTAAGGCCGATCTAGATAAAAGCACCTAAACTACACCTATATCCCTAAATTAAACTCGTTTTTCTGCTCTACATAGCCCGGATATCGCCTCCGGAGACCCGCGTCAACGCCCGCAGGGCTAGGGAAGCCAGGCAACGAATGTGGATCTGGGGTTAACTTTCCGGGCCGGAAAAGCGGGGTAAACCTCCCCGAAACATTACCGGACAACTAAAACCCAGATTCTGAGCTCATTCTAACATGAAGTAACCAAGTTTAAAGTCTGTAACCCCCGTCGGACATGGTGGCGGACCGGGTAAATAAACCCACGAGGGGAAAACTGTGTAAGCGCTTGGATCTGCACATGAACTCAGGCGGCTAGGGCTGCAGGTCGTCTCATTCATCACCTTCGATCTCCACGCCCCCCCGCACTTTCGCACCTGCATATCTCCTCCAATCGTTTCCGGACTTATCATCTTGCCTACCCCCCCTTATTGCTGCTAGACTTCTTGACAATATGGCCGATACCGATACCATGAAAGGCGACTTGGCCGGGAACTTGACCGACCTGGCCGACCTGGCTCGTCGCCGCAGCCCGCATGGGTCGCTGGCAGGCTCTTTGGCCAATCGAACTCCGCCAAACTCCGCTACTCCGCCTTACCTGTCCGGATCGTTGACAGGAACATTGCCCGGAACGCTACCGGGTAACTCGTTCGGCACGAACTCACTGACCCTGCGGGTGCAGGAAATCGGCCTGCAATTCCCCATTCTGCGATCGCTGGAAGCGTCAAGTGATGATCTCCATGCCCGCAGCTGCTGCGTGGCATTGCTGGCGCAAATCTCTAGTCGGCTGGCTGCCGACAACATGACTCCTCTCAGCACTCCGAAAACGCATCTGCAGTGGAAAACCGCGTATGCTCCGTCCGTGCAGGCCGTTGTGAGCTGCAAACTCAAACAAGAAGACGACGAAGATATGCCCGATATGGACGACATGTCGGCGATGCTGCAAACCAGTCTCCGCGACCACAAAAACGCCTTGGCCGAGCTGCAGTATTCGCGCGATGGAACCGTTTCCTGGGTGTTCTGGGAAACCTGGAACGACGTGTTCATGATGCTGGTGGACTGGGTGCCTGCTGGAGACTTGATCGATGCTCAGCAAGGACGTATGTTCCGTCCTTCGGGAGATGCGCTGTCGTTTCTGGAAGCAAGGCGATCTCTCAAACCCAGCCGTCCCTCGGCAGCTCATTGGGCAACCGGCCCGTCCGACGCCAGCAGCGCGTCGCTGGCCGAGCCGTTGTCGCCGACCACCAGTTCTCCGGGCCAGCCGACCTTCGATTTCCATCTCGAGAGCGAACTTGTGCCGGGCGCAAGCGACTTGCGCAGCATGCATAACTTCCGCGAGCAGATCGAGGCGCTGGACGATGACTGCCTGACCACGGCCAAGAATATCAAGCAGAGCTCGTGGTGATCACCATCACGCTTTTTTTTTTTTGCTCGAGTTCTCTTAACGAATGTGGCTTTCAAGACTGACCGTGATCTTGGGAAGCCACCTAATGATATTCTTGCCTGCCAGGGGCTTATTCTTCACATATATCTATATATTTCTTTTGCCATAATATCTTCTCATTGAATTGCACTTTTTTCGGGGTCCTTGTTCTTTTTCTCTCTTTTTTTTCTTACTAGGCCGACAAGTCGGCCTGTAGTTCTGCTTCGCAGAAAGTTCGTGGAAAGTTACTGAGAAAACCATGAAGACTGCTCTGTCTAGACAATAAGGAAGATTGCTAGGCAGGTAAAGAGAGTTTCGGTTTATATTTTATACAATTAGGTGTGTCTTTAAAAAATGCTCGACTTGGCCAAGGCAGCATATAGCTATATGCATGCTGCATCTTTTTTGTAAGCGCTCGGACATTATTTCTCCGAGCAGCACCTATCGCAATCTAAGCGTAGAATAGTCTTTGTTCTTTTCTTTAGTAGGCTAGCAGAATGATATATAGTTCTGTTTGGGAAAGTCACTGAAACTGAAACTGTAAACTGTAATTGGCATATAAACCTTGGCGTGTTTGTTGGCTGGTTGATTTTGAACGGGTTCCCGAAATGTAATTACATCCAATTTGATAGCAACCTAATAAACAACGTCATTTGCATGTGTCCTTGCCGGATCAACTTGATCAACTTGGATATAGTTGCTCTTGGGCAAAGTACGTGAAATAGCTGGCAAAATACACTCATTGTTGATGTATGGGTTTTCTTCTTTAGTAGCTATTTAAAATAGAGCATTTTCCTGTAAATTTCAAACTCCAAACCAGCTTGCTCTCCTTCTAAACCGGAACATCAGTTTGCATGTGGCTTTGCTCGGCTCGTTGACGGGAGTTGACGGGCCAACCAGTTAGCTTTCGGCAAAGTCGCTTGCGGGTTTAATGAGAAGTTTAACTTGGCCTCATCTAATTGGCTCTCGGCAAAATTGCTTGCAGGACCACGCATCGCCAGGGGGCTGAGCACCACAACCTAGCTCTGGTATAAACTTTGGGGTGCATCGATCTCGGGCGCAACCCTAACCGCCAAAGTATATTTTGGGAGCCATGGTAAAAAACACCTATACCAGAAAAAAACATTGGTTATTTAGATATATTAAAGCCCTACGAGTACGGGGAAACAAACTAGAGTTCTAGCAGACATGTCTAAGACTAAGAATGTTAGGGTTTAGTCCAACAGAGACCGGGACGGCAGCAACTTGCTCCATCCACAGAAAAGACTAGTAGTCGACTTGCGGGACGAGCCTCGAGTGCGTACTTCAGACGAAAACGACGACGAGCGGGAAGACGAGCGGGTTGAGGTGCTCGACGAGCTGGAAGTGTTCAAAGAGTCCGATGAGCTCAGGCTCGATGCCGATGGCGACGACGAGCGGTAGGAATGATAGTTGCCAATACCCCCCCGGCCAGTCATATAGCCGCGGGGCTCTTCATTAGGGCGTCTGTAATTCTCGGAATAGTCAGAAGGATCCAGGGGAACGATCTGAGAGGCGTTGACGATGTTGCCGAAACCGCCACGGCCAGTGCGGAAGCGGTAGTATGGGGGAAGAACATGTTTCTCCGGGGCTAAGGACGTGCATGCAAGTGTTTCTCCGGCCATGTCGGACCGGATGTTGCCGAAGCCTCCTCTACCTGTAGACACCATTTGACGATTTGCTAAAGGGCTGGGGGGAGGCCCGGGAAATAAATAGGCTTGCTGCGGGCTGGTTTGCGGGTTAGCCGATTGGAGGCCCAAAATCTTATGTCGAGATCGGCGGGAGAAGAGGCATGGGTTCGTTTTTGCGGGGTCGCTTGCGTCACCCGCATATGCACAATGGTTTAGGGCTGGGGTCGCCAGGGTCTTAAAATGACCAAACCGACCTTTTGCAAATATAAAATGCCGAGATGGAAAAACAACTTGCGTTTGCTTCCGAAGGTTATCCGAAGCCGCTCAATACCTTGAGGGTACGATGGTGGGGTGGCCGCTTTTTAGAGGGGCCTGGCTTTGGCCATCGGAGGCTCCCCAAACCTGCCCTCATCAGGTGTAAGCATGTTGGCGTCAATCCGCTTCTGTTATCAGTTATTATCAGTGGTAATTACAGTTATTTTTAGTTTGCAGTTGTTATGACTGAGTTAGAACTGGCCTAAAAAGAACTGGCCTGGGATTGAGGAGTGGGAATGTCCTATATCCACCTATATTCACATATATCCAGCCGTATGAGCCTGCCTATACTAGCATAATGCGATTGCAAACAGCTTCGATTCAAAGAACCTAACACTCTAACAAACCCATAGAACTAAACAGAGCATTTCTTTGATACCTTGGCTGCATGCCCCGCGGAGCACAAAAGATAACAGAAATTAGCGTTTCGTCTTGTGGCTTGTTCTAAAGAACATGCATCCCGGCAAATTCGCTCATGCTGCTCATGCTGCTCATGCGCAATGCGCAATGTCGCAACTCGTGCTGCTTGTGCTGCTAGTTAACGTCTGAGTGCATAAACTATATATCTAGTGAAAAAGCGCTGCTGACTATGGCCTCTAAGGCCCCCTTACCAGGGCCCCAGGGAACCCCCCATGCAGCCCTTAATGGCCTGGCGACCATTCTTAAACAGAAACCACTGCTAATAAGAAGTTTCCCCGAATACATCGAAATTGTGCAGGACTTTCCCCCTGGCGTATTCCACGTGATCCCCTGGCCTGCCGATCCCAATGTGCCTGTGATCTATTTTAGGCTCATGGACGACTCCGGCAATGCCATCGGCAGCATCGACGACATAGTGGAAATTAGCCACGCCCCGCCCGATGTCAGGCCTTTTATCTCTCAAACAGACCATCCCATCACTGGCCTGCCTACCTTCTTTCTCCATCCCTGCAATACCCAGCAGTTACTTGCCGATATCCAGGCGGGCCAGCCACAAGCAGTCAGCGATGGCCAGCTGTGGTATTTGTGGCTGCAAAGTTTCGGGCAATTAGTTGGCCTACGTATGCCTGCAGAATAGTGATTTTAGGCTAAATTAGAAAACCACGCCACTCTTGCATGGCGGTAACTAGGGACCCCGCATAACCCGCAGGGTAACTAGGGCGGAAAAAGGGTACCCCAAAGCCTAAATCAAAGACAGGCACAAACAAGCTGTCTATCTATATTTTATGTTTATAGAGCCTTGTTTTCTTTACAATTTCCTTTTTCGTGGTAGGGGCAATCCCCATAGTTTTTCCGGGATTTTTCCGGACGGTTTTCTGGGGGGTTTTTTGTCTTTTTTGTCTCTTTTTTGTCTTCTTTTTGTCTTTTTTTCTTACTAGGCCGACGAGTCGGCCTGTAGTTCCGCTTCGCGGAAAGTTCCCGCTATTTAGCGAAGCGAAAAAGCTGTTTGACTTGTCAAACAGCAGAAAAAAGGAGAAAAAAAGTCTGGCCTTGTTTTCGTACTAGGCCAGCCAGCAGAAAATAGCAATCGAGCAACCCTAGAATTAAGTTTCGGCAATTCGTTAACGTCGGTAAATATCGGTAACATGTGCTCTCAGATGGTATGTGCTGGTAGGCTCCTATTAGGTGCTAGGTTCCGGTTAGGTGGTAGGTCAGTTAGATGCTGTAGAAGCCATGTCAGGGACTGTTTGAGTTTTAGTGGAAGTAGTTTGAGGTTGAGTGATGCGGGCAGACGGTTGACGAGCAAATGCTATTCGGAGCGGCTTGTCGAGAAAGATCTTGCCCTGTAAATGCTCTAAAGCACTTACGGCGTTGGCTAAATGGGCATAGACAATATGGGCCTGGCCGCGCATTTTCGGCGACTTGTGGGCGTTGATGGCGACCAGGTGGCCGAAATCACTAAATAGCATGTACAATGCGGTACGGAGGTCGCCAATCGAGACCTGGTCGTTAAGGTTTTTCACATAGAGAGTCTGGTTAAGGTCCCCTAAATTCAGGTCCACATCTGTGTTTTGGGGTTGGCCGCTTTGATTTCCAGACTCCTCTTTAGCCTCTTTATTTCCCCCGCTTTCTTCCTTCTTCCCCGCCTTTTTCCGCTTGTTTTCCAGCGGCTCGCCCGACCGCTTTTTAGTGCGGGCCATGGCTGGGGATGGATGATTAACCCTGACCATGTCGTTCCCCCAAGTCCGGGGAGATATCCGAGGCTTGGAAATCGACAGCGACAGAGTGTTATCGCAGTATTCGGCATTAGTGAAATCGCCAGATGACGCTCTTCCTGTTGAGCAGGAACTGCAACACAATATGACCGCGCGGGCCGCGAAAATCGAGGAACTGTTCCGACTCGCTAATGAGCCCGGGGCGACCGCCGCCTGGCAGCATCAGGCCCAGCGGCATCGCGAAGTGCTTGAGGACCACCGGAATACGTTTAAGAGACTTAGTGATGCCATTGCGACCGAACGGAACCGCCGCAGTTTGCTATCATCCGTGCGCTACGACATAGAAAGCCATCGCGCAGCCGCTTCGGGCGTAGGCGACGAGGACGAGTACTACGCCACCGAACGCGGCCGCGTGGAACGCTCGAATTCGCTCGCCGACACGTTGCTCCAACAAGCCTACGAAACGCGCGCCGAGTTTACCCGGCAGACGCAGTCGCTCCGCAACATCCAGCATCGCATCTGGCAGAGCGCCAGCCGCATGCCGGGCGTGAACACGTTGATCTCCAAGATCAACTCGCGCCAGAAACGCAATTCGCTCATTCTGGCCCTGGTCATCACCGTGTGCATATTGCTATTGATCTTCTTCCACTAGTATTTACGTTTGTAGCATTGTCTGCCTGTATAAAAAACATCTAGTTATGACCTTTTCTTCTTTCTTGCGTCTTTGTTCCTTCTTTTTTCGGCTGTTTGACAAGTCAAACAGCTTTTCGCTTCGCGAAACGGCGGTAACTTTCCGCGAAGCGGAACTACAGGCCGACTTGTCGGCCTAGTAAGAAAAAAAGAAAAAGTGTCCAGACGGCTATAATGCTATACAAGAGATAAAGAGAGTCTAGACTAGGCATAGAGACTAGGTCGAGTGACGGAGAGGTAGTTGCCGAAGAAGAACTCGGGGTGGACGAGGCGGCGCTGGTCGGCGAAGCGCGAGGCGAATGTAAGGGAGTCGACGACGCAGTCGCTGATGCCCACGCCGCGGCCGAGGGCGGTGCCGGTGAGAAGCAGACGGTTTCGGTACTGGCACGCGCATAGAGTGTGGATGTCGTTGACGAGCTCGCTGTGGCCGACGGTGTATTTGGGAATACAGTTTTGTTGCAACGTTACATTGACATGTGCCGTGCTGGCGTCGAACGGCCCCAGGTAGTGCTGGAGACCGGCGAGGGCACTGTCTTTTGCCTGCTGTTCGGTCATAGGCTGCCACAGATCGCCGCCCAGCATGACGGTGATGGAGCTGCCTTTTGTTTGCGGCAGTTTTTGGTGGGTCTCGATGGAAACGGCGGCGTTGCGCACGCTGGAATCGAATATAATGCCCAGGACTTTATGGGTATTGGTTTTGTCCTCGCATTTCGGCACTAAGATGCCAAACCAGTCCTTGGCGAGGGGGCCCGGAATATATACATTAACGACGGCCAGCGACGAGTACTGTATTTTGTTTAGAAGCTCATGCATCTGGCCATCAAAAAGGGATGGGTTGGCAATAGTACACACAGCCACATCCGCTTGCAGATTGTTGTCAGGCAGCTTGACGGTGACTTTAGACCCGGCCGGCACAAGTTGCTGTACCGGGGTGTCTAACCGGATCTCGACGTTTTTGCGTTTGCCAAGATCTTCAGCCAGCATTTCGGGAAGGCTTTGGATACCTTGGCGGAATGCCAATAAACTATATGGCGACAAGTTGACATTTACCGGATCGTTGCGAGAGGGCGTGATCAGAGAATCAGTTAGCAAAGGAAAGACCTGTTTGCCGTAGTCTTCCAAGTACCCCAGCGTACCTGATATAGCAGCCGATAGTGACGACATGCCTTCGGTGCGTTCTAAATAGTAAAGACGATTAAGTCTTGCCACTGACCGGGCACTCAATTCCGCCGCATCAGCGGCATAAATGCCTCGCATCAATGCGGAAACCATCCGTTGCGCAATAGGCGATCCGAACCGTCGAGAAATAAACGAGGTTACGTCCTCATCGTTCACGGTTTTCGGTCTTGGTTTCGTCCACAGTTCTTTAACAATTCCCCAGCGGGCCCCCTTTAATAACGGGCTAGTTAATAGAAATACAAGGCCTTTCCAAAGTCCGCGAGGTAGTTCAACTACTCGGTCATTGAACACGAGACCCTTCTGGTTTGTAGGTGAGCTTTTAAGTACTCCAGCCACCTCGTCGAGTTTGCCTAACTGGCCAAGGATTTTCATTAATACAGTAGTGCCCGGATGCGATGGCAGTAAAGTGCGAGGCCCGCTCTCGAAAATAGTATTGTCGGGACCCGGTTTAGACTGCATCCAGCCGCCGACTTGTCCTTTTTTGTCAATAACGGTGATCTTAATATCGGGCCGGGCCCGGTTGACGATCCACGCCAAAGTCAAGCCGGAAATGCCGGCTCCAATAATTGCTAAATGCTGGCCTTTTTCCAGGTTCTCCAGGCCGAGCACTTCGGTCTCTTCATCGGGGGAAATTTCGTTCCAATCGACTAACCCAAACACATCGATATTGGGGGTAACCGGCTGTTTCTTCGGGCCCTTGGACTTCTTATTGGCTATAGCCGCTTGAACAAGTCGCCATAACACTTTCACAGGCATGTTCTTGCGCTGCTCGTGAGCGATCGACGCTAACTGCTTGGGATCGGTCACATGCTTGCGAGGAACATACAGTCCATCGTCGGGCGGCTTGCCCACATCCAGCAGAGCCGTCCACTTCGTATCTTGAAGCCGCTCTTTTGGAATATACCTGCCGTTCAGGTAGCCGCCCATGGGCTTGCTTGCCCGGGCGACCACAATCTTGTCCAGCTTCATATTTTTCAGGGTAGGGAATGACTGTCGTCTTGCAGGAAACCAACTAGTACAACTGCTACTATTCCTACTTTTTTTTCTAGGCCGACTTGAAAAGAGTACAAGAGGTGAACGAAAAGACTTTATTGTTGAAACAAAGTACATATATAACTAATTGCGAAGGTTTTCAGAACATGCCGTTGATCTCGCCGTCGGAGTCGACCTCGATGTTCATGTAGCCCGGCACGGTGGGCAAGCCCGGAATGGTCATGATCTCGGCGGCAAGC
This sequence comes from Wickerhamiella allomyrinae, assembly GCA_030581455.1. Taxonomy (NCBI): domain Eukaryota; kingdom Fungi; phylum Ascomycota; class Dipodascomycetes; order Dipodascales; family Trichomonascaceae; genus Wickerhamiella; species Wickerhamiella allomyrinae. The sequence continues at coordinate 16,996 of JAKTTL010000057.1, forward strand.
GCGTAGAGATATCCCGCGCCCGACGAGACCTTGATGTCGCGGATAGGCATGGTGAAGCCGGTGGGCACGCCACGCAGTTTGGGGTCGTGTGACAGCGAGTACTGCGTCTTGGCAATGCAGATCGGCAGGTGGCCAAAGCCCTGGGCAGTGTACTGCTCGAGTTTTGCCTTAGCGAGGTCGCTGAGCTCGACGCCGGCCGCGCCGTACATTTTCTGGGCAATGATGTTAAGTTTCTCTTCGGCAGTAGTGTCGAGGTCGTACAGCAGTTTGAAGTCGCTGGTGTTAAATCCGGAAGTGGCTTTGATCACCGCCTTGGCCAGGTCGATGGCGCCCGCGCCGCCCTTCTCCCAGTGTTTGCAGACCACCGCGTCGGCGGCGCCGGCCGCTAAGGCTGCTTTGCGAATCACTTGGTGCTCGGCGTCGCTGTCGTGGACAAAGTGGTTAATAGCGACCACCACGGGGCGACCGAACTGTTTGGCGTTGGCGATCTGTTTGGCCAGGTTGGCGCAGCCCGTGGCTACTAATTGGCAGTTTTCCTGGATATACTCGTCGGGCAGCGGCGAGCCCGGTTTGACGTCGGGGCCGCCGCCGTGCAGTTTCAGCGCGCGCACAGTAGCAACAATCACCACGCAGTCAGGCACTAATCCGGACGAGCGGCATTTGATATCGAAGAACCGCTCGCCGCCCATCGTGAAGTCGAAGCCGGCCTCGGTGATCACGAAGCCCGGCTCGGGCCGTAACGCGTCGGTGCCGGCCATTTTCAACGCGATTTTGTCGGCCAAGACTGAGCTCGCGCCAATCGAGATGTTCGCGAACGGGCCGGCATGAACAAGCACGGGCGTGCCCTCTAAACTCTGCATGAGGTTCGGTTTGATGGCATCGCGCATTAACGCCGTCATCGCGCCGGCACAGCCAACATCTTCGGCAGTAATCGGGTCGCCGTCCACCGAGGAGGCAACAACGATGCGGCCCATGCGCTCGCGCATATCGGCGAGCGAATCGCTAAGCGCAAGAATGGCCATACATTCCGACGCGACGGAGATATCGAAGCCGGTGCGACGCGTGACGCCCTTTTCGGTAGGCGCCTCTCCCACGGTGATTCCGCGCAAAAACCGGTCATTGCAATCAACAACGCGTTTCCAGGTAATGGTATCGAAGTCGAAATCCAGTCTCACCAGTTTGCGGACCTGTTCAGGCGTTAACTCGCTGGGCGGCACATCGGGAAGCCCCAGTTTGGCCCACCGTTTCTGCATAACACTATTGAGTTTGCCGTTCGGGGCCAGCCGTTTCAGAAGGCCCTTGTCGCTTTGCGTCCGCTCGTGGAAGATCCGAGTATCAATAGCGGCCGCCATCAAGTTGTTAGCGGCCGTAACCGCATGGATATCGCCCGTGATGTGCAAGTTGAACTCGTCCATCGGCACTACCTGCGCGTATCCGCCGCCGGCTGCGCCTCCCTTGATACCAAACGTCGGTCCCATTGACGGCTGGCGAAGGTTAGCAATCGACAGTTTGCCAAGATGGCCAAACGCTTGCGTTAAGCCCATCGTCGTCGTGGATTTGCCCTCACCGAGCGGGGTAGGCGTAATACCGGCCACTAACACGTACTTTCCGTTCGCGCGGTCTTTCAACCGGTCCAGAATCGATAAGTCGATCTTGCCCTTGTACCGGCCATACGGCTCGAAATCACTAGCCGTCAAGTCGAGATCTTCAGCAACATCACTGATCGGTTTCGGCTCAACGCTGCGACTGATCTCGATATCACTAGGAACTGGTTTCTTTAACTCAATAGGCGTCAGCTCGATCTCGCTTTTAGACCGGTGCTCATAGTAGTCTTTAGCGGCTTTCACTACGTTTTTCATCAACATAGCAACCGTCATAGGACCTACACCGCCAGGAACAGGAGTCAGAAACGCAGCGTTTTCCGAGGCCGACGGATCTACGTCGCCCACCAATCGCGTGCCGTTCTTTTTGCTAGGGTCTTCAAGCACATTGATGCCGACATCGATCACTACCGCACCGGGTTTGATCCAGTCGCCCTGAATGAAATGCGGCTTGCCTAAACAAGCCACAACAATATCGGCTTGCCGAACCGTAGCCTCTAAATCAGTAGTATACCGATGGCAAACGGTGACCGTAGCGTCGGCATGTCTGAGCAGGAAAGAAACCGGGTTCCCGACAATATCCGAGCGGCCAATGACTACCGCATGCTTCCCGCGACAGTCTACGCCGGTTTCCCTAAGTAGTTCCATCACTCCGGCCGGCGTGCAGGGCAAGAACTGCGGAGTTCCCGCCCGTTTCGCCAACTCGCCAATGTTAGCGGCATTGAAGCCGTCGACATCTTTGCTGGGCGCCACTAAATTGGTGATCTTCTCTTCATTGATGTGTTTCGGCAACGGCATCTGAACCAACACGCCATGGACCTGCGAATCGTCGTTGAGCCGCTCAATCTCGCCAATCAGCTGCCGCTCCGGCGTGTCCTCGGCAAGCTTGACGATCCGACAGTCGATGCCCGAGGTTTTCGCCGCTTTGAGCTTCGCATTCACATACGTGGTCGAGTCGGGCCGGTCGCCCACTTGCACGATCGTCAACGTGGGCGTGAACTCCTTGAACGACGAGGTGCGGATATGCTCGATCTCGTCCTTGGCCCGGGCCCGCACCTCGCGGGCAAGCTTCTTGCCGTCCAGCATGTGAACATACCGCGCCAATCGCGGCATCCGCCGTAATTGCACCAGCCTTTGCAGCATTTTTCCGATGTTTCCCTGAGTAAGTGGGCTACTTTTTTTTTTTAGCTACTGACAAAACAATTAATCCGAACTACCCTTACACCAGCCATGCATTACAAAGAGTCATCGCCGAGACTGCCAATCAGTCATTTCTCGATCGCACTTAACTAGACTTTTTTTTGGACTTTCCTTCTTTTTCTTTTTCTTTTTTTTTACTAGGCCGACAAGTCGGCCTGTACCCGCTTCGCGGAAGACCAATTGATGTAAAGCCGGAGCAGTTACTAGCACCCATTTAGTACCCATTTAGTCCCTGGCTAAGACTTCCGGAGTCTTGTTTTCCGCGAAGCGGAACTACAGGCCGACTTGTCGGTCTAGTAAGAAAAAGAAAAAAGAAAGAAAAAAGGCAAAGTAGTGTTTTAGTAGAATTGTAGGTGGAGGACTAGAAAGTGGCTTGGAAGTGACTATGCAGGTTATTACAAAACACTGCCCATCTGCAAGGCAGGATGCCCGACAAAAGGCCCTTGCAGGATGTGTCTAATAGTGAGGGAAACTGCGTTTCGGACGCGTTTGGACGCAGCATTAAAAAGGAAAGTAGTAGTCCTGCACAGGTAGTTCCCAAGTCGCGTCCCTCGTTTCTTCCTTTGGAGGGTCCTAAACGGAAACGGCCTACATTTAGTGTGAAATCCTCTATAGAGGGTGGGCAAAGTCCTCGCTTTTGTTCTCCAGTTCCTAAAGAGCCTAAGAAACTCCGGTTTAGTGCTTGTAAACCCGATAGCGACAAGCAGGTAGTGCCTACTAAAGGAGGCCCTTTAACTAATTTAGTGAAGGCCCGCACCGCCGAATTGCAGGCCCTCAAAGGCGGCCAGCAAGCACTTGCTTCTACTGACGCAAAACCCTTTAACAAATTCTGTTACCTTTCCGAGAACAAAGTGATTCTGTGTCCGCAAGCCACAGGCCCCAAACACCACATGTACAAATACGCCGAAGGCATCTATATCTATACCGACTAGACTATTTATTTCACTTTTCTTTTCTTTTTCTTTCTTTTTTTCTTACTAGGCCGACAAGTCGGCCTGTAGTTCCGCTTCGCGGAAAACAAGAATCCGGAAGTTACTACTTAGCCAATCCCTAGTAAAAGCTTGGGCTTTCCTATATATATAGTATTTAGCTAACCTAGTAAAGCTTTGAATTTACGTCAATTGGGTTTTCCGCGAAGCGGGTACAGGCCGACTTGTCGGCCTAGTAAAAAAAAAGAAAAAAAAAGAAAAAAGTCTGTTCTAAAAGAAAATTACTAGTTTGGTGTGTAGATTGTAGTTAGTTATAGGTAGTGGGTGGGTAGAAAGAGTCTGACTATGCTTAGAGGGAAAGCAGGGAAAGTGGGTCAAAGACTGGCTCATAGCCAGGCCCCACCACGAGCAAAGCCAAAGTTATCTGGCCGAGGAAAATATAGTCCCGATACTGGAAAAGTCGAATACCACCAGGAACATGACTATACTATCACTCCCGCTACTTATACCTATACTGCTGAGGCCAACCAGCGGCAGTTTGAGCGATACCCTTTGTTGAACAACAAGGCCCTTTACCAGCGACAGGTCCGGCCCATTAATTCGCGAATGCTGGCTAGGGATTTCATGGACGATAGTCTATATAACCCTTATTATGGGTACTTCTCTAAAACAGCCGAGATTTTCAGTCCCGATAAGCCGTTCAATTTCGGCACGATAGACAATATCGACGACTTTCTCGACGAATGGACTAAAGAATACAAAAAGGCCGCTTCGGGAACGGCTAATGAACCGGTTCCGGCAGAGCCTGATAAGAAACAAACAAGACTTTCGAGACAGGTCTGGCATACTCCTACTGAATTGTTCCATCCCTACTATGGCCAGGCATTAGCCCGGTATTTGCTTGGCCAATACCGCCAAAAAAACATGGATAAATTAGAGATCTATGAAGTAGGGGCCGGTAATGGCACTTTGATGGTCGATATCCTTGACTATATCCAGGCGAATGAGCCAGATATCTACGGCAAAACCAGCTACCATATCATTGAGATCTCTCCTGGTTTAGCAGTTAAGCAAAAGGCGCACGCAAGTGGTCATAAAAACGTTACGGTCATCAATAAAAGCATTTTCGATTGGGATAAACCGGTTGTGAATGACTGCTTTTTTATCTGTTTGGAAGTGTGGGATAACTTCGCCCACGATGTGATCCGCTACGATAATACTAGTGATGCCCCCTATCAAGGCTATGTGTTTGTCGACGGGAATGGCGACTTTACGCAGATTTTTAGCAGCCAGCTCGACTCGCTGGCGAGCCGGTTCCTCCAACTTAGGAAGGAAATTGCCTACAAACCTAACTGGAAACTGGGATTTCACCCTTTATATCGCCAGCCAAGGGCTTGGAGATACCTTAAGAACTCCGTATTTAGCTTTCATGGCAACCTCTCGGCGCCTGAGTACATTCCTACTCGCTACTTACAGTTCCTGGATGTACTTAACAAGTACTTCCCGCGCCATAACCTGCTTGCCTCGGACTTTACTCACTTTAACGAGCGCATTGAGGGCTATAATGCACCGGTAGTCCAAACGTTTATGGAGGGCACGCCCGTGACGTTGTCTACTTTCATGGCTCTGCAAGGCTATTTTGACATCATGTTCTGCACAGACTTCGACCTCGCCCGCCAACTGTACAGCAAAGTCTGCAACAAACCAGCAACTTCGCTTTCCCATCATGACTTTCTCAAGCAATATGCCACTTCCCAAGAAACCGCTACTAAAACCGGCGAAAACCCGATGCTTTCATTCTACCGCAATGCTGCTTTTCTCACTACCGATTAGCTTTACTGTCCCCCAGTGTCCTCTTTTTTTTTTTCTTTTTTTTTTCTTACTAGGCCGACAAGTCGGCCTGTACCCACTGCGCGGAAAGTAACAGCAGTAGCCTATGTAAATACCATGTATATAACGCTGTTAGCACTAATCACACAGCTACTATTTGTCTATAACTAGTAACCTTTCCGCGAAGCGGGTACAGGCCGACTTGTCGGCCTAGTAAAAAAAAAGAAAAAAAAAAAGAAAGATGGATTAAAGTGTGTTTACAGGTTAGTTTTGGGGTCCAAAAGTCTCTATGCATTCAAGGGTCAATACTAAAGTGTCCATGAAACCATTGACGCCTACTCGTAGAGTCCGGTTAGTAGTTGCTTTGAACTCGGCAATAAGCTCGTTGCCTTTGATGGTAAGCTGTTTACTGAACTGGTCCGGTTTTAGTTCCGGGTCGGGGAAAAGGGCATCATAGGCAGCCTGGGCTTGCTGTTTATTCTGGAACGGCACAACTATCGAGCTAGTTAGCAATGTTTCTCTCTTCCGTTTCACTTACAGAGTGCAATCCATGACTGGTCTTGCCTTCCTAGTTTCTAGTTAGTTTCTAGTTAGTTCCCAGGTAGGCTCTTCCTTTGTCCCAAGGGCAATTTGTATTAACTTTCTTTCTACTTTGGCACGCTCGAGGACTCCGGGAGGTTCGGATGAGTAATCCATGACCAAGCACTTCCCCCCAGTGCCAAAATAGAGGGTTCCTAAGAGCCTGTTTACTTTTCGGAACTTTTGTGCTCGGTCGCTAGTCTGCCCCTATCAATCCTCTTTAGAAAGCTCCATTTGCAATATTCTCCACGTTTATATCCCTCAACGAGGCCAATTAGCTGCGGCACGGCCATAACCCCGCGGCAAGGCCAAAACGGCGCCGGGCGCGCCGGGTGCTCCAGCCGTATCAATATCACTATCGACCCTCTTTAGAAAGACCAATTGGCAATATTATCCGATTTTATCCCTCCAAGAGGCGAATTGGAGGCGGCGCCGGCATCCATATTGATAGACACGCGGCAACGCCGATATGCCGATGGGCGCGCCGCGCCGGACTTATTGGGCTCGCAGGACCATATACTTTGCAGAGTAAACTGGTTTAAGGAAGTATATTGGAGTTTCGTGGTTCAAATGGCCGCCTTCCTCCGACGCCCTTTTGGGCGCCAGCTAGATTTCGCTGTAGGACAGCTACGGGGACCAAGTTTGGACTCTTTCGAAGCAAACCAGACCTCTACAAGCCGTTTATAGGGGTCTCCTCCGCCAATTCCTTGATTTAACCGCAGACCATTTGGATATGCACGATTTTGCCCTGAAGCAAACCCTAGAAGGCTTCTGCACTTCCCATAAACCGGTTTCTGCAGCTTACTAAACTCTGCATACTGATCACCCCAGGCCGTGGTGGAGCGCGCGAGCCGCGCCCGATCCTCTATAGCTAGCAGCTAAAAAAGCAGGTAGAATTAAAGCTAGAGCCTAATAAAGCATTTTTCAAACACTTTTTAGGCTCGGCGAAAGCGCATTGAACGTCTGGATAATGGGCGCGCGCTCCCATTTATGCAGGAAAGGTGGCGTAGCTAAGGGAGTTTACGGGACCTGCATAGGGGCCAGGGTCCCCAAATCGACATAAATCGACCCCGAGCACCCTTTAGATACCTTTCGCGAGGCTTTCAGCCAATTTTTTTCCGGGAGCTAGGTTACTTAATTTTATTCAAATCCATTCAAACTCGTGCGCCGAGTGTATCTGCCCAATTGCGCCCAGGATCGCGATTTTTAAATCCGATACTCGATCAGAAGTGCCTGCGTCAACCCGCATGATTTGTCAAGACCATAATCCGGCGCTCCCCTAGACCATGCAGCCCAATTTATTATATATTCAGCGCCCACCCCCCAACTTTTCTCCCTCATGATTGACTCTTCCGGTAGAAGAATGAGACCCAAATGGACTAGCGACCTGCAACCTGCATCCGAGTACTGGGCCCCAGACCCG
>JAKTTL010000058.1:0-23136 GCA_030581455.1 Wickerhamiella allomyrinae
CAAGAACAAGGTTAAGGCCAAGTATTATCAAGGCTCGAGCCGGCAGTTGTGGGCGCGTTCGCGATCGCGGCTGCGGCGGCCGACGCGGCGGCGGGCTTCTTGGGCTCCTCATGGTCCAGGCCTTTGCTGAACCACTGTTTCCAGCCGTTGAAGTCGATGAGCGCCTGCATGCAGCCCCATTCGGTGATCTTCTGTTCCAGCCACAGCAGGTTCACCGGTTTGGTCAGGAAATCATTGCAGCCGGCCCGCAACGCTTCCGACTTGTCTTCGGAAGCGCTGGAGGCCGTCAAGGCGACAATGATCACCGGGGCCATAAAATCGCTGTTCTCAAGCTTATCCTGAGGCGCCGGCGGATCGACGACAGCGGTAGCGTGTGAGAAAGCGCCGATCCGGTTAGTGGTTTCCAACCGGCGGATCTCCTTGGCCGCTTCCAGACCGGTCATCACCGGCAGCTGGATATCCATGAGAATGAGATGGAAGCCGCCCTGGCGCCATTTGGCGACCGCCTCGCGGCCGTTGCGCGCCACGCCGTAGCGCACCTTCTTGCGGCGCATGAACGCCTCCAGAATCTTCTGGTTGATCTCGTTATCCTCCACAATCAGCACGTTGATCTGCGGCACCACCACGGCGGTCTGCGTGGCCGGCAGCGACTTTGTCGGCATCTGGCGCAGTTCTGTGGGGGTGGCCTGGTCGCTAACGGACACGGGTTCTGCGTCGTCGTCGGCGGCGCCGCGGGAAGGCACTTTGAGTTGGCGGGGGAGCAGCAGCACCGAGTTTTTCTCGAGCTTGCGCGACCCGCTCAGCGAGCCTGAGCCGGCCCCAGAACCGGAACCGCTTCCGGAGCCAGAGCCGGAACTGGAAGCGGCCGCGGCCCCGGAATTGGCCCCGGAATTGGAGGCCCCGGCCGAACTGGCCCCGGTAACTGCCGAGGCGGCCCCCGAAACTGCCGCTGACCCGGGCCCTCCGGCCGCCGGTTTCGCCTGCGTCACCGCCAGCGTAGGATTCCGAATCGCCTTGGCAGCCGCTTGCTCGGCTTGGCCGTTTGTGGAAGATGTGGCCGCCGAACCATTCATATGGGTTGCCTGGGTGGTCTGGGTAGTCGGTATTTGCGATGTGGATGTTGATGTGGATGTGGATGTGGACGTGTTTGTGGAGGTAGGTCCAGAAGTAGTCTGAGTCTTCGGTTTGCTCACCGAGGGCCGACGCACGCGGACGTCCAGAGCGTCGGTCATCGACATGCCGGCCGGGAACAGTCGCTCCAGCAGCGGCAAAATGGGCTCATCCGGCTGCAGTTCCGGCGTGGGCAGCGCGCGGCGGCCTGTGCCGGACGCGCGGCGAGTTAAAGCCGGCATCTGCGTGGTCACGGGGCTGCGGAGCCCCATATCGTCGGGCAGGGCGATCACCAAATCGGCCGGGTCGCAGTCTCGTAGCAGCGACGTCGGGTACTTGAGCAGGATCTTTGTTTTCAGATCGTCTACGAGATCGTCGGCCTCCACAATCAGGCTCGTAGCCGTCGCGTCCTTGCGGCGAACCCACACGCGGCGGCTGGTTGTGGGGGTTGTTGCCGGCGAGGCGATAGGGGTTGTCCGTAGGGGCGGGCGGCGAGACGCAGAGGCGGCCGCTGCGGCGGCGCTTTGGGCGCCGCCCGAAGAAAGCGACCCACTGCGAGACAGGAACGATTGGCCCCAGCCGCGGCCATCTCTCGGGTCCTTGGCCTCTGTCATGAGTAAGGGATGGGGATGGTGGAGGGGAACGAGAATATTGGAGGGCTGCTTAGTCAGAGGGGTTGGCGGCCGGGGCCGCATGCAGATAGCCCCGCATGCATCCTCGTATCCCACGCATAAGCTATATTTATCACCGGATATCTTTGGCGTGATAGATTGATAGACTGATAGACGTGTTCACTACATAGTGTACCCATAATAATATACCTAATTGGACAATTGCTAATTAGCCGTCACGGTCGCGGCACTGCCTTCGCCGGCATAAAACGCCCGCAGTTTCAACACCCGGGTCACCAGCTCGCGCCGGCGGCGTACACACAGACCAAACTCGCCCGACATGGGCCGGCCCAGCCATACCCGTACAATCGACGCAACCGTCGTCAGATTGGCCTTGCCGACCATCCCCGGGTCCATCGCCAGCTGCTCCAACGTGATCAGCATCACCGCGCACAGCATCTCGCAATTGACCACCGAGTCGTCGGCCGTCAATTGCGAGGCTAGCTGCCGCGCATAGTCGCGCGAGTACTGCGCGCTCTCGGCAGGGTAATCCTTCGACTGGCCCCGTCGACAGTGGTAGGTAGCGATGGCGCAGGCCATAGCCACGCAGAACTGGTCAGGCAATGCCGGCCGCGTGCGTTGCGCCTCGGTGATCGCCTGCATGGCCCGCGCCAGCTTATGTGGGTCGGAATGGCCCTGCAGCACCGCCTGCAGCACCGTTACCCGCAGAGATGCCCATGATTGCGGCGGCGCCAGCTGGGCCGCCAAGTCCAAAGCGTCGTAGGGAAGCTTGCTGGTCTGCAGCGTTTCACACAGCACCGCGTCCTGCAGGCTGTGGCTCACGAACGAGGCCACGACATCCAGCACCGAGCTGAGATGGGTGTCGTTGGTGCTCAGCGAGTAGTTGTGGTTACCGACAATCGGCTCGCCGCGGACCATATGGTGCAAGAAATCGCGGTGCCGTTGCGACAGCACGGTGGCGAAGTCGAGCTGCACGAGCTTGCGCAGGTGCGGCGGCAGGTTGCCGTCGGCCATGGCGGCCGCCGACGCGCGCGCTCTGCTCCACAGCCGCGACGCCGCCAAATCAGCGGCCACCGCGCCGGCCGTTCCGGCGCCCAAAATGTGCAGCTGCAGACTCTGCAGCATATACCGGCGAGGCAACGCCGGGCTGAGGAATTTGCGCATCAGCAGTAACACCAGCCGGCACCGACTGAGCCGCTGGTCGCCGCCCAGCAGCTGGGTATCGGCGGCCTGGCGCAGGAACAGGTGCTGCTGGCGCAGATCATGCGATGCAGTGTCTACGACCGCCAGGTACCCGGAATAGCCGATCACCTGCACCAGCAGGAACTGCGGGATACAGATGGCCAGGGCATACAAGGTGCCAATGACCGAGTTTGTGGGCAGTCCGAGGCGGCGAGCGGCCGTTTCGTGGGCAGCTACGCGCTGCTGCTGCAGCTCGGTCTTACCGGCCAGCGCCGATTTCGGCTCGGGTGGATGGCTATGGCACCCTAACGAGTGCATTAGCGACAAGCCGGTCACGGCAATGGCCAGCAACGTGGCGAGCCGCAGGAACCCTCCGAACGTGACGGAGCCGCCGCCCAGCATGAGCGGCAACGGCAGCGGCAGCGCGCCTAATCCCCGCAGATCCTCGTCGTTGCGCATGCCGCCTAATGCCACCAGGCCCACCGTGCCGCAGGCAGCCGCCACTTTGCCGCTGCGCGACACATGCGTGCCGTTGCCATTGCCATGCACAGGGTCAGGCGGCGACGGCACGGTGGAGCGCAGCCCGAGCGACAACGCGCCGCTGTGGTTGCGCAGATCGTGCAGTTCTTTCTCCAGCATGCGGTTTCGCCGCTGCAGTTGCATGATGTAGTCGGCGGCCGTGCTGAGCACCGTGGCCTTGTTGAGCCGCGCGCTGGCCATGCCTTCGCTGGTGGATGCCGACTCGGCGGCTTCCCGAAGAGACGGTACGCAGTCCCGCAGCTGGTTGATCTTGTCGTTGATGTTGTTGCGGTACCGTTTCTCGATCATGTTGTGCGACGACTTGGGCTTGCGCTGGCGCGCTTGCAGCGTCGCTTGCATGGCCGCTTGGCTCTTGCATATTCCGCCCGAAGGGCTGATGCCCACAGGTACATGCGGCTCTTCCTTAATATCGTAGTCATAATCGTAGCTACCGCCCGCTTCAGTAGGGCTGGTGGACCGGTCCGCTTGATAGCCATCCTGAGGAGGCGACACATAGCCTGTACTGGAATCTTTGCGGGAACCATTAGAAACGTTCCGGGTAATTCCCGATGAATAGCCGGACGAAATACCCGTGGAAACCCCGGCTATTCCGGCCAGGCTGGTCGACACCCCATTGGACGGCACATGCATCATGCCCTGGGGCAACCCATTGCGGCGATAGTACTCATAGCCCCATTCCTGCGATTGGTGCGGGGCAGCCAGCGGCACTTCACACACGGGCCCGTCAAAAGTGCCCCCCAACGCCGCCGAGGCGGCCGGGGCAGAAATGGACGGCCGCTGGTCGCTAGCCGGGAAATCTTGCGGTCTCGACCACGACTCGTGGGGCAGGCTGTAGATCTTATTGAACTCATTCTGCTCGACGTCCGGCTTGACCACCGGGTCGGTGAAATCGATGTTGGAGAACGGGTCGCCGGCCGTATGCAGCATTGTCTGGGGGGAGGGGATATAAAGCTGTGCTTCCGGGATTGACAGCGCAGGCTCTTCCTTGGCACCTTCGAGGTCCTCCATGAAGAGTTTGCAGTCGTCAACTCCCAAGCCCGAAGGCCCATACATAAACAGGTCTTCCATTGCGAGAGGGTAGAACGCAGAAAACGGACATGGGGTGACTTTTTTAGATGAGGTGACTGTTGCCGGGGCAACCGCGCTCTTTCGGGGCAGGGGTTTCCACTCCGAGCCGGCCTTTCCCGTTTGGCTGCATAGGGGGTATGGCCAGGGTTTGCCCTGGTTAGCCGAGGCCGAGGGTCCCGGCAGGGCCTACTTGGTTACTGTCCAGTCTACTTGTCGTCTACTTGTTGTCCACTTATCATCACTTGCCGTCTCTTGTCGTCCTATTGGATTAGATTATAATGCGACTTTGCCCTATTTTACGAGTGCCGGGAAACGCCCTAGCTAACCCTAATTAGGCACCCAAACCTAGGTTAGCAGATAATCCCTGGCACTGAAACATATCGCTGATATCTCCATATTTGGAACCAGCATTAATATTTCATTTTGAATACCTATTCCAGACACCCGGTCATCTCCCCGCCTAGGTTAAGGTTATATAATATATAGAGTTTTTCCACCCCCCCACGGAATTTTCTATTAAAGATAGCGGGTGAACATTCCTAGCCGCCGGCTGATTGCCCTTACTAAACCGGCAGTCGCACGGGCCAAGGCCTAGTACCCCCTTGGAAATAGTAGCTAAAAAGGGCTTGTTTCCCTAAAAAAATTATCGCATAAACCTCCTAGATATTAACTGCCGCCCATGGATTACCTTCTGAAGGGGCCAAGCAATTCCCGATCAATGAGAACCCTGCGGTTGCAACCGCCGTCATGAGGGGCGGTGGCGGCCCTAACCCCGCGCTTATATCCTGTCTCCACCGTCACTCGCCGCCCTTGTAATCCACCCAAATGGTAGCCCTCAAACGTCTCAAGAAAGAACTTAGCGAAATCAGAAAGTAAGTTGCCCGCCTCCCCCCACCACTTAAAGTCCAGGGGACAGAGTTCCCCCCGGCCGTAGTGGAAATTTCCCCCGCATATACTAACCCCCCCGCAGAGACCCTCCCGCTTTGTGCAGTGCCGGCCCAGTTGGAGATGACCTGTTTCATTGGCAGGCCACCATCATGGGTCCCAGCGATAGTCCGTACGCCAGCGGGCTGTTTTTCCTGGATATCCACTTCCCGTCGGACTATCCCTACAAGCCGATGAAGGTCAACTTCACCACGCGGGTGTACCATCCGAATATCAATGCCAGCGGCAACATCTGCGTTGACATTCTCAAAGACGAGTGGTCGCCCGCGCTCACAGTCACCAAGGTCCTGTTATCTATTTCCTCGCTTCTGACCGACCCCAATCCGGACGATCCGTTGGTGATGGAGATTGCCAACCAGTTCAAGGAAGACCGGGCCAAGTTCGAGCAGACTGCTCGCGAGTGGACTCATAAGTATGCTATTTGAGACCATTTAATGTGCCGGTATGTCTTTTTTGGAATGTTTTTTTTGGGTCGCTAGGTTTGTCTAGGTGTCTAGGTAGCCTTGTAGCTTTAGTTGCCTGTAGCATTTAGTGGCTATTGCTTGGCTTGATGTCAGCTCCTCCTGAAAAAAGGACCTTTAAAGGGCCTAAAAACAATATCTAACTGTCTATTGCACTTGTTACCGGTTTTCTGTTCTAGTACTGCCTTTTGTTTTGTAGTACCGCCTTTTTTTCTTCTTTTTTTTGGGCTGGCCGACAAGTCGACCAGCTTTTCGCTTCGCGAAACCAACCCCCCTTCCCCGAAGCGGAACTACAAGCCGACTTGTCGGCCTAGTAAGAAGAAAAGACTAAAAAAGAAAAAAAGAACAATCTAGCACAAAAAAATGGCTGCACAACCTATCTAAACTTTAAAACTATCAATAGTTCCCATAGTGAGTTACCCGGCAGTCAGCGAGTCCCCCAGCAGTCAGACTAGCACTCCCAGCAGTCCTGGCAGTCCTGGCAGTCAGCCCTGCCCAGCCTCGACGGGCTTTGTCCGGGGTAGCAGCTGCGCCATAAGTCAGCAATGTACCCCTACGGCAGCCAATATGGCCAGCCAACCCAGCAAGGCCAGTACGGCCAACAGGGCCAGCCTGGCCAATATGGCCAATCGAACCAGCCGAATACGCTTGGCCAATACCAGCAGTATCCTGGCCAGTACGCGCCCATGCAAGCGGCTCCAACGGGGCTCCAGCCGGCAGTGACCGGCTTCCAGCCATTGACCACCCCCGGCCTGGCGCAAGCGGCCGCGCCGTCGGCATCGGCGCCGTCGGCCGCCGTACCCGACAAACGGCTGTCGTTCATCACCGCCCAGGACCAGGAGAACTTTGCCCAGCTGTTCAAAACGTCGCTGGCCCCCAATGAGACCGCCATGACCGGCGATGCCGCTCGCACGGTGCTGATGCGCTCGAACCTCAACTCGGCCGTGCTGGGCGAGATCTGGCAGATCGCCGACACCACGCGCTCGGGCGCGCTGCTGTTCCCCGAGTTCTGCCTGGCCATGTACCTGTGTTCCAAGGCGCTGCGGGGCGAGCCGCTGCCCCGCGACGTGCACCCGACCATCAAGCGCGAGGTCGGCGATATGGTCGATTTGATTTCGTTTAGTGTGCCCGACAGTGCGCCGGCCGGGGAATCCCAGGCGTCGCAGTTCGACCGCTTGCGGGCCCAGACCACGGGCGCTACCGGCTTCCAGCCGCAGGCAACGGGATTCCAACCTCAGGCCACGGGCTTCCAGCCGCAGGCTACGGGCTTCCAGCCGCAAGCTACCGGGTTCCAGCCGCAGATGACAGGCTTCCAGCAGCAGCCGCAGCAGCAAGCGCAGCAGCAAGCGCAGCAAGCGCAGCAGCAACAGACTGGCGGTTTCCCAGGACTTCAGCAGCAACAGACTGGCGGCTTCCAAGGACTTCAACAGCAGCCAACCGGAGGCTTCCAGGGACTTCAACAGCAACAAACTGGCGGGTTTCAGGCTCTTCAGCAGCAACGGACAGGCGGCTTCCAGCCTCTTCAGCAACAGCCTACTGGCGGCTATCAACAGCCTCTTCAGCAGCAGCAGACCGGTGGGTATCAACAGCCTTTGCAACAGCAACGCACGGGTGGTTACCAGCAGCCTTTACAGCAGCAACGCACCGGTGGGTTCCAGTCTTTGCAACAGCAGGCTACTGGCGGCTACCAACAGCCTTTACAGCAGCAGCGTACTGGCGGTTACCAACAGCCGCTAACGGCGATGCCGACCGGTAAACCCGGCCAATGGGGCTTTTCGAACGCCCACACGCCCGACATGTCGAACTTTGGTTCTCAGTTCATGCCGTCGGCCTCGGGCACGCCGTTGTCGATGCAGAACCGCACCGTGGAGTGGGCGATTGCCAAAACGGAAAAACAGACCTACGACAATATCTTCTCCGAGTGGGACCGCACCCGCAGCGGGGCCATTGACGGCGCGACGGCGATTGAGATCTTCACCAAATCGGGTCTCGACCGGGCCACTCTGCAGCAGATCTGGGCGCTGTGCGACCCCAAAAACCGCGGCAAACTGGGCCGCGACGAGTTCGCGGTGGCCATGCACTTGATCTACCGCAAACTCAACGGCTACGCCGTGCCCGCGCAGCTGCCGCCCGAGCTGGTGCCGCCGTCGACCCGGAACTTGCAGGATTCGGTCGACCAAGTAAAGCAGTTCCTCAAGCAGCCGGCGGCCAGCGCGTCCAGCAGCAACGTGTACGCGCGGTCGCGGTCGTTCTCGCAGCCCAAAAAGGACGCTACCGTGTTCAAGAACAATGACGACGAGCTGGGCGGCTACGTGTCGACGGCCCGCCATCGCACGCCGCCCGCCAAGCCGGGTAACAAACCGTCGCTGCCGGCCAGTACCAGCAGCACGTCGCTGGCCAAAAAGCTGCGGGAAACCGAGACGAAGATCTCTGCTTTGCGCTCGAAACAGGCCGACGCCCGCGAGCGCGACCAGTCGCAAGAAGACGGCAACGTGCGCGCCATTGCCGAGCTGCAGGACAAAGTGCGCAGCGTGCATAAACGGTTAGTGGCTTCGGGCAGTGCCAGCGCCTACAGCGAGCGCAAAGGGTTGCTTGACCAACTAAGCGCGCTCAAGACGGCGGTAGAGGGCCTGACCACCGATATCCGGCAAGTCGATGCCGATATTGCGTCGGCGACAGTTGAGAAAATGCGCCGCAACTTTGAAAAAGACCACCCCGATGTGGCCATCACCGGCACGGGCCCCAACGGCACGCTGACGGACCAGGACCGCGCGCAAGCGCGCCGGCGCGTCGAGCTGAAGGCCCGCATGGCCGCCGTCACGGGCAAAACCGATGCCTCGGATGCGGCGGCCGCGTTCGCGAAGTTCGAGGCCGCCTTCGACAGCGCTACCCGCGCCGCCGAGCAGCAGCGCGCCGCTTCCGCCGATAGCCTGCGGGCCGTCAAAGACAGTCTGGACCAGGTCACCCGCGATATCGAGCATACTCTGCAGGGCTCGGACGACCGCCAGCGGCTGCGGTGGGAACAGGGCGTGGACGTCGAGCCGGCGGTCAAGGAGTTTATTATCGAGCTCCGCAAAGACACTGTGCCGTCGGCCTCACACACAACTGCCTCGCATGCCTCGCACGCGTCGACCGCCTCGCACGCGTCGCACACGTCGTCGCCTGGATCGTCACGGGCATCGCCGTCGGCTACCGGCGCTAAAGAGACGCCTGCCGAACGTATTGCGCGTATCCGCGCCGAGGCGCGGCGCCGGATGGAGCAAAACATGGCGTCGCGAGGGATCCGTCGTCCCAATGACACTGACGACAAGCCCGACAAGCCAGAGCCCAAGGCGGAGCCTAAGCCGGAGACTAAAGAGCCCAAAGAAGAACCTAAACAAGAAGCTACAGTGCCCAAAGTAGAGCCTACAAAGCCTACCGTCAACTCGTCAGTGAACTCTGCCCCGGCCAACTCGCACGAGCCAAAGTCGCCGTCGGCAAAGTCCGACGACTGGGACGATGAGGAACAGCGCATCCTCCAGGATATGCAGCAGAAAAGAGAGCATATCCGCCAGCTCGAAGAGGAGCGCAAGCGCGCGGCCAAAAAGGAGGAGAAGGAGAAGCGGCTGGCGGCGCTGCGCAAGCAGTACGAGGAGCTGGAGAGCCAGGAAAAGGCGCTGTCGCCTCAGCCGACCGCCCAGTCGGTGGAAAGCAGCCATTCCAGCCACTCCAACCCTCCCCAGTCGCCGAACCAGCCGCCGGTCCCTACCCAGTCGTCCCCGAAAAAGGCTCCTATTGTGTCGTCGACTGTAAAGACGCCGCAGGCGCCTACTGAGCAGGTTGAGAAGAAGCTTGCTGGCTATAACCCGTTCACGTCGTCGCCAGCAAAGGTTTCTACTGCCCCTGCGACCGCCCCTGCGACCGCTGCTCCCGCGGCCCCCGCGGCATCGGCCCCCGCTGCTGCTGCTGCCCCTGCGGCTGCTCGTCCTAACCCGTTCACTCGCCCGGTAGTCACTGACGATGCCTGGGGTTCGGAAGACGACGACGAGACCGACGACGAGTCGCGTCCGTCCGGCGCAGCCACGCCGTCGCAGCTCGCGTCGCTGCTGTTCGGCACTATGGGCGGACCGCAGCGACAGAGCACGGGCTCGGAGTCGACGTCGCGAGCGGAAACGCCTCGTCCGGCCGTTCCCGAGGCTTCTGCTCCTGCAGCCCCTGCAGCTCCTGCCCCTGCGGCCCCTGCGTCTGCAGGTCCTTCAGGGACCCACCCGCTGGCTCAGAATCCTATGCTGACGCCTGATGCAGGTGTCCCGCAGGCGCCGCCGCCCCCGCCGCCAGTTCCGCAGCAAGATGCGCAGCCGAGCCAGCCGACACAGCCGACACAGCCGAGCCAGCCGGCGCCGACACAGCCGAGCGCAGCGCCGCCGCCTCCGCCGCCGGTCCCTTCAACCCCGTCTATTCACGACGAGGGCTGGGCGACCCCGACAGAGTCTCCTGAACAGAGCGAAGCCGGGTTTGGCGCTCCTGCAGCTCCTCCGCCTCCTCCACCGGTCACAAGCGCGCCGCCGCCGCCGCCGCCTGCAACAGGTGCCCCTCCGCCGCCGCCTCCGCCTGCCCCACCGGCCCCGCCTGCCCCGCCGGCTTCGGCCGCACCAGCAGTGCCGGCAAGCGCGAACGGAATGTCGGCGGTTTTTGCCGATATCACCAGCGGCGGCTTTGGTCTGCGCAAGGTCGACCCCAACCAGCAAAAGATCTCTAGTACCACTATTGGACATGTCGTTTAGGCTAATCACATAGACTAGTATACTTAAACGGACCCCCTACGTTTCCGCGAAGCGGTTACAGGCCGACTTGTCGGCCTAGTAAAAAAGGAAAAGACACTGTAGTAAAACACTAAAATACACTAGAAACACATTAGGCAGATCTATACAGGAACCGCGACAGGTCGATGCGGGGCGGACTGGCAGGCTCGCTAGGAGTATCGACAATCGTTGCTTCGCGAATAGGTGCTTTGAGCGGCGCTTTGAGCGGCGTGTCGGAGATGAACGGCGTGTCGGGGATGTTTTCCTTGCCAGGAGACCGTTTTAGGGCATAGCCCGTGCCGGTGGCAGGCGTGTACAATGCCGGATGGGCGTTAGTGGGCGTGAAAGCACTGAAAGGCGAAGGTTTCTTGGCCAACGGAGTGTCTATAGGCGAAAGCGGTTTCGGGGCCGGGCGTTTGACGGCAAAGAACGGCGACCGCTCGGAGGTTGTTTTGGTGGACCCCACCGCGCGTGCCGCCCGTTTCTCGATATTGGTGGTCGGCGTCGGCGCGCTGCGCACCGGCGTGGCCCGCGTGAGTTTGTGCTGCTGCAGATAAACCTTAATATGGTCGGGCAACGCGATTGGCTGGTGGGTGAGCGGGCACATGACGCCCTTGGCGATGCGGATCGCGATAGACCGGTCCAGCAGCGGGCCAATCACATGGTCCAAAGCGTCCTCGGGCACATCGCAGTTCAGACTGACCATTTCCGAACTTACGGGGTCCCAGACGCGTTGGTACTGGAACGCGTGCTCGGCGTTCCGGCATTGTTGATCGAAATCGTCCGCCAACGGCCGGCCCTCGCGTTTGAGGTTGGCCAATGCATTGTCCAAATTGCGATGTTTGCGCAGCAAAGCCACGCCCTTGACGGGGCCAATCCCTTGAACGCCTTGCGAGTAGTCGCAGCCGCACAAAATAGCTAGGGCCCGCAGACTATCCTGCCAGGACCCGCCTAGTTGGTCGGGTCCTAAGCATCCTAGCGATGATTGAGGCAGTTTCTCGACACAGATCTCTAAACAGCAGCCATTGGCGTCGGTTTTCGTGAACAACCGTTTCGAGCCAAACACCAGCATATCGCTATCTTCGGAAAGAATGCCATCCACTAACCCCTGCTGCTCCAGAAACACTAATTGAGGGTCGGCTTCATAAGGAGCAACCACATACGGAATGCCCCGCACCCGCAGGTACGCGCAGACCATAGCGGCCATTTCGGGCGTGACGTCGACGGCCCGCATCGCGTACTCATAGGACCGCGACCGGCTCGCGGCGACCATCTGGGCGCGGGCAGATGCACGCGCGGCCGCCCGTTCCGACTCTACGCGGGCCTTCATGGGCAACGACGCGCCGTCAAAAACAAAATAGAGCTTGATGCCGTACTGCTGGTACAATCGAACCCGGCGATCAATAGAATCCATAAACTTTGTGGTCGGCCGGCCCAGCACCAGATCCTCGGCACAACTGACGACCGCCTTATGCAGCCAGCCGTAGCCGTCGACACCCAGAGTCAATCCCGACAAGTCTGCCGGGTCGCGCGAAATGGCGATTGGTTTTAATGTCCTCAACAACCCGTCGACCCCCATTTTTTCTTTGTGGTTTTGTCGCGACGCGCCTGAGGGCCTTAATTACTCCCAAAACAGCCATCGAACCCTATGCCTCGCCCCAAGCGCGCATACCACCGCCTGGACCAGTCCGCGCCGGCCCCGCCGTTGGCCGGCGCGCCGACGGGCGCCGAACCATCCTCGCAACAGGCAGGGCCTTATCCGTACACCAATGGAATGTTTGTGGCGGGAACTTCCGGGCCGGCAGACATCGCATATGCCGAGCCTTCCGAACACATATACAACTCGCCCGACTTCAGTTTGAACAACTCAAATAGCTTAAATGCGGGCATGGCCGGCCTTAATGTGAATGCGGGGTTGAAAGCGCCCGGCCCGCATATGGCGCCGTCTCATAACGATACCTCCAGCATGAGTATGGGCGGCATCCCCGTCGGCCCCTCGGCAAACCTGCCGTCGGCTATTGCCGTGGGCGGGCATTTACGGGAGCCCATTCCGGTAATTCCCGAGGAGCGCAACCACACCCAGCAGCAGCTGGGCGCCGACCCCATTTTCCGCACTCTTAGCGACCCGGTGCCGCCGGCAGCAGATGCCATTTACGACGTGTACGACGAGGGCATTTCGGGGCCTGATTTCATGCGCCTGTCGATGTATAACATCCCCAGCACCGCCAAGCTGCGGGAGAAAACCAAGTTGCCGCTTGGGTTGTTGGTGCGGCCGTTCGCGAAAGCAGATGTGCCGCTGGCTGACTTTAATGGCGCCGACCCGCCTCGCTGTAGCCGGTGCCGCGCCTATATGAACCCGGCCATGCAGTTCACGATGGGCGGGTCCAAGTTTGTGTGCAATTGCTGCGGGGTAGTAAACGAGACCCCGGACTATTACTATCAGGCTACGGATGCTACGGGCCGGCGGGTCGATTGGCAAGAGCGGCCGGAACTGTCGTCCGGGACATACGATATCGTGTTGCCGGCCAGTTACGGCGAGGGCCATGCGTTAAAGCATCTGTTTCTCATCGATGTATCGCGGGATGCGGCCGCAAAGCAAACCCCGCCGTTAGTGGCCGCAGCGATCCGCCAGGCGTTGTATGGGCCTAACAACAAGCCCGGCGAGGGCTGTATTTTAGCCGGCGTCAAAGTAGCCGTGGCTACTTTCGGCCATCATTTGTGTTTATACCGGTTCAACGGCGGCCAGAACCTGGAAATGCTCGAGTACTGCGAGCCTCGCGAGCTGATTGTTCCTCCGGATATCTTTGTTGATCCTGAAGAGTGTTTCGAGGGCATGTCGAAACTCCTCGATCTGCTAGGTGAACAGTTTGTGACTGTTCAGGACGGCGCGTCGTGCTTTGGCACCGCTTTAATTGCTGCGCGCGAAGCCCTTAAAGATACCGGCGGCCGCGTGTCGGCAATTGTCAATGCGTTCCCTACGACCTACCCGGGAAAGCTCGCTCGCCGCGACCCGTCGGTGTATAACATGTCCGAGAGTCCTATATCCAGCGAGGGTCCTGCTAAAGAGTTGTTTTTGACCACCTCGCCGTTTTACATGGACCTTGGCGACGAGTATGTCAAATACGGTATCGGCCTTGATTTGTTCGCCTTCCCTACTGGTTATATGGACCTCACGAACCTCGGCCAAGTCGCCTACCAAACTGGCGGCGTTCACAACGTCTATCCGCAGTATGTGTATGCCCGAGATGCGCGGACGTTCATGGCCGACTTTTTGCAGGTAGTCGCGCAGCCGATTGTGGCCACGCAGGTACAGACAAAAGTGCGTACATCCATGGGCTTGCAAGTGGAAAAGTTCTGGGGCGGCGATGCGGTGTCGATTATGGACTCGCACTCGACATTGGCGGCGACCATCACGTACGACGGCGTGCTCGATAAGACGCTCGACGCGCAGTTCCAATGCGCAGTATTATATACGGCCCCCGACGGCCAGCGCCGGGTCCGGGTCACAAACGTGCCGGCCGGGGTCACTGACCAGTTCAAGGGCGTGCTCAAGTTTGTCGATGCCGACACCGTCCTGCTGCTGATGGCCCGCCAGACGGTGAGCACGATGTTTGCGTTGCCGTTAGTGCGCCTGCGCGACGGAGTGTTTAAAAAGGTCTGCGATATCTTCGGCAGCGCGCGCGGCCATGCCGGCGGCGGCCTTCCGCCAGGCCAGTTATTAGTGCCGACGCCGCTGCGCCGGCTGCTGCCCCTGTCGCTGGCGCTCACGAAAACCTGGGCGATCACCGAGCGCGCGGCGATGTCGGACTCGCGCACGCAGTCGCAGCGGCTGATTCTGCGCGCCAGCGTGACAAAACTCACCCTTTATCTGTACCCGCGGATCTACCCCTTACATCTGCTGTTCGACCACGAAATCGACCCATATCTGGCCGGCCTGCCCATGCTGCGGGCCTGCGCGGCCGACTTGGTGGCCGGCGGCTGCTACCTGCTGTTCAACGGCCTGAAGTTCCTGCTCTACGTGACGCAGGGCACGCCCGACGTGCTGGTCAAAGACCTGCTGGGCGCCGACAAAGTAGAGGATATCTCGCCCTATATTGACGAGCTGCCGGTTCTGGACACCGACATCTCGCGCAAGGCCCGCAAACTGTGCGAGATCCTGGCCGAGCGCGTGGGGCGGCCCTGGCTGCCTCTCCATCTCGCCCGGCAAACCCTAGATGGGTCCGAGCATCAGGTGATGGCCATGCTGATTGAGGACGGCAATATCGGCTACGGGTACATCGACTATATCCAAAAGGTTCATCATCATGCGAAGATGCACAGCGACGACGACCGGTGGTTCTAGATTGTAACATATATAACTAGTTATTTTTCTTTTTTTTGATTTTTCTTTTTTTACTAGGCCGGCAAGCCGGCCTGTAGTTCCGCTTCGCGGAATAGAATTAGGAATGATGCGCACATCCTTCAATCCACGAACATGTGCCATCCGTATAGACTTCCTTTTTCCAAATCTCAGTACTGCGCTTGATCTCTTCTAAAGCCCACTCTGCAGCCGCCCATGCTTCGTGACGATGCGCACTGGCAACTACAATTCCCACGCTTTCCTCGGAAAGTGGCACGTTGCCCACCCGATGCACCAGCACCACATTGAACACCCCCGGGAACTTCTCGGTGTCGGTGGCTATACGTAACAGGGACTTTTCGGCCATCGGCACATAACAGTCATAGGCCAGCGACTGGACGGATTTGCCCTTGAAATTGTCTCTGGTGATGCCTCCGAAAAACACTAATGCGCCTGCCCGAGGATCCTTGGCCCATTCCAGGTACTCGCCGGGCTGCCATTTGGTGTGCAAGATTGCTGTACGCACCGGCATGACATAGCTGTGGGCTCGGGGAACTTACTTCCCAGTCCCACACCCTTCCCCCACACACCCCCACCCACCGGGTACGGCACTTTGCGACCCGGTCCCACCCAAAGGGCCCGGTTTACTCAGCGGCCCCCAAGACACATGTCTGACTCGCAGGAACGTAGAGTGTATGTGGGGAACTTGCCCTATGAGGTGCGGTGGCCGCAGCTGAAGGATTTCATGCGGCAGGCAGGCGAGGTGCTTTATGCCGACGTCAAGATGATGCCCAACGGCATGTCGCGGGGGTGTGGATTGGTAGAGTACTCGACGGCCGAAGAGGCCCGCCAGGCCATCGAGACCCTCAACAACAGCGACTTCTCGGGCCGGCCCGTGTTCATTCGCGAGGACCGCGAGACTCAGCACCCGGCGTCCGCGGCCCCGCCGCCGCAGCGGTCGGCCAACTGCCTGTTTTTCGCCAACCTGCCGTTCAACATGACCTGGTTCCAGCTCAAGGACCTGGCGGCGACCGCCGGCAAGGTCGAGCGGGCGGTGATCCATTCCAATAACAGCGGGCGGTCCAAAGGCCACGGCAATGTGTTTTTCGAGACCCCCGAGGACGCCAAGCGGGCCATCGAGCTGCTCAACGGCAAGGAGATTTCCGGCCGCGTGATTGAGGTCCGCGAGGATATCCCCGTGGGCTCGCGGCCCACCAAGTTCTTTGGCCGCGACGGCCGCGACGGTACTCGCTCAACTTCCCGGGCCGGCTCCGAAGTATCGGGGACTCCCTCGGTGGCCTCGGGCTTACCGGCGGCTCCTCCCACGGCTCCGGCCTCTTCGGCGGGCGCTACCTCGGTGTTTGGCGCTGTTTCGGGCTCGCGTGACCCCAGCGAGGTTATTTACGTGAGCAATTTGCCCTGGAATACTACCAACATGGATTTGGTCGAGCTGTTCCGCACTGCCGGAGCCGTCGAACAGGCGGAAATCCAGTATACACCTGACGGCCGTCCGGCCGGCACCGGTGTGGTTAAGTTCCAGGACGCGGAGACGGCCCAGCTGGCGATCAACCAGCTGGATGGCTACCGCTACGGCGGTTCAGAGCTGCTAATCACGTTTGCGCGCTTTGCTCCTCCGGCCGCTTAAATGGGGTCCGATCACGGGTCTTAAGGTTCTTTAAGGTTCTTTAATGTTCTTTTGAGGTTAGTTGAGGTGGAAAGAGAAAATTAGGCCGGCAGGGGTTTTATAGTTTAGCCTGGCCCTGCTATGACTGAGGCCTGTTGACAAAGGTCTATACAGGTTTGCATGTAAATAGCAAAAGTTCTACGTCTTGTTAGTTCTCCGGTATGGAGCTAGAATTGTCCAGTTTGGTCAGTTTAGTACAGTTCAGTACAGTTTAGTACCGTTTAGTATGGTTCTATACGGTTCAGTACGGTTATGGCTGTGCCTTTACGTGAGCCATTTATGGATCCTGCAGCTCCGATTATGCATCCCTTCTGCACCTCATGGGCTGGTTCCGTCACCGACACCAAGCCGCCCCCGCACAGCCTTCTGAGCCTGTAGGTGAGTCCGGAACCGTTATTAAGGCCGGCGCCTTTGCTGCTGGCGAAAGTTTTCGTCCTGGCGAGTCAATTGGTCTCGGCGCGCCCCTGGATTCCGATGATGTGCTTGCATCGATCGGCGCTATGCCCTCCATCGCCGACGGCGACACG
Source organism: Wickerhamiella allomyrinae (assembly GCA_030581455.1). Taxonomy (NCBI): domain Eukaryota; kingdom Fungi; phylum Ascomycota; class Dipodascomycetes; order Dipodascales; family Trichomonascaceae; genus Wickerhamiella; species Wickerhamiella allomyrinae. Next base: position 17,270 of record JAKTTL010000058.1, read on the forward strand.
CTGCTGCGCGGCGGCCAGATCTTGAAGCGCCCGCTTCCTACCCAGCGCGATGTCCATACCGAATACAAGCGTCTGATGGCCGACTTTGGTGCGTTGTTTACCAAATACCGCGAGCTCAAGCGCGCCTACAGCATGGTCGAGGCCGAGCTCACGGGCAGCAGCGCCATAACCGATAAACTGCGCGTGCAACTCGACAAAGCGCGCGCAGAGGTGCAAGCGATGGTGGAGCCCCCAATGGCCTCCAGACTGTCGTTGATTAACTTCCGGAACATGGCGGACCCTCACGAGTCGGAGACCGCGCCGGAGACCGCGCCGGCTACCGATAATGCCAACTCCACCCTAACCGAGCTGCAGGAGCCCCTGCATGCGATGCAGGCATCCGTCCACGACAACGAGGAAGAGTATATCAATACGTCTGACGCCTTCAATGTGTCATTTGAGCTCGATGCGATCATGGCGGCCGACGAAATCAATACTGGCAGTGCAGCCGCGTTTGCTGTGGAGCCAGCAGATGAGACGGTCGAGACGCCGCCGACCAGCGTGACCATCACGGGCAACACTCCTGGAAACCGCGAGTCCCGGCCGCCAGTACGTCCCCGCCTGGGATTGTCCAAGAAAGATATCAACACGCTTCCGTCAGGCCGTTGGGCCGCTCAGAAGTATGGCCCCTAGGAATGAGCTTAACAAGTGCTCAACCATCATACATAGCATCTCCAGGAGTCATACAACTTATATAGATATTATCAATGTTAGGTTTTATTTTGCTACAGTTCAGTAAGATCCTTTTAGGATCCTTGTAGGATCCTTGTATTATTACACTAGCCGGTCTAAGTCTATCGCTCCGGCTTCAGCACCAAATTCCGATCTACTTCCGTCTCTTTGCCGGCATCCTCCTCGCCCTCAAATACTAATAAACACTTGTTGTCTTTGGACGATACAACTTCGGCCCGGTAGAACGCCGTGGTTTCCGGGTACTGGGCAATCACCTGGGTGCCGGCCGGGTAAGGCGCTAGGTGGGCCGATGAAGACGAAATAGGAATCATATCGCGAATGTTCGCTCGGTATATTCTTCCCGGATGGTTGTTTTCGTCCGGTTCAGGGTCCTGGATCTCGTATTTGCTGCCGTCCTGGATCACTTTAAGAACTTCACATTGGATCCACTGCTCGTCCGGCGGCTGCACCATCGGCACGCGGAATGCCACTTTGGACCCGACGGAGATTTCCGGGTCGGCACCGCGACGGCGTTTTTTAGTGTCCGGCTCTTTAAGACTGATGGCCAGCAGCGTGCCGTCCAACGCTTCCTGAAGCTGCCGACAGTATGCCTCCCAATTTTGTAATGCCTTTATACTCTCGGACTGCGACTGGGACAAGTCGGTTTTCAGTTGCTGCAGGTCGTCTTCGTCCATTTTAGAGATATCGCCGATTTCCACCATGGCTGGAGAATTGAGGATTTGCTGGGTTTCTTTGGCGGCTGCCAGGTGGGCTACCGCCCGTTCCCACGCGTCGTTGAAGGGCTCGGACGCCGACGGTTGGGGTCTACGGCGGCGCATATTTGACAGATGGCTGGAGTTCGCCCAAAGGACCCTACTGTGGTGACTTGTTTTAGACTCGGTTTATCACCACTCCCGGCCTGGCTGGATAAGCTAAGCTAAGCTTGGGGATGGTTACAGCTTGTCTCCCATCACTCTGACAAACACGCGGTCCACCAGGTGAGGCGACGGGTAATCACGTGACCGCTTCTCCCGGGTGTATTCCTCGAGGTGCTCGACTTCCTGCCCCAGCTGGCGGCGAAGCTCCGGGTTATTCGTGGCCAGAACCGCTCCGGCCTCGAGATCATGCGTATAAGCCCGTTTTGTGAAATTCGACGAGCCTACTACCGAGATCACCGGATCGGTTTCCTGTTTAGGTGTGATCCATAACCCTTTAGCATGATATGACCATCCGCCCGGTTGGTTATGCACGCCGCGAGACCATTCCAGCATTTTAATGGCCGGCTGCTTGAGCTCGGCTTCTTTAATAAACCGCTGCGCAAGCATCGAGTAAAGTCCAGGAACCCGAGAAGAGATTCCTTTAGACTGATAAAACCCATTAGCGGTCTCTCCGGCCGTGATCACATTAGCCTTGTCGGGACGAGAAGCCAGTAAATTGCGCTGCAACGTCTCGGCAATATTAAAGTAGCCGGCAGTCAGCGTCCAGTTAAAGTCGCCTTCTTTAAGCATCTCGGTTAGAGCCGTCATGGCTTTAAGCTCGTTGGATTGGCCAGGGCCTACCAATGGGGTTAATTGGGCAATTGGATACACATAGGTGCCATCCAAGGCTTCAAGACGAGCTTGGTCTTTAAACGGTTGCATTAAGGGTAACAACCGCTGCTTGGCAACTGCAATATACCCTTTAGGGTCCGCATGCGGAGAAGGACAGCCAGTAGATAGCCACTGCAAGCGGAAGTTATCACTAGCAAGCCCACTAGGACCCTTGGCAGGGGTTACTTGGTAACTCAAGTATGCCACCTGTTTATACAGCTGGAAAAAATAGTCAGTAACTGCGCGATCGGCTATCGAGATGTAGCGATCTTGGCGGTTGGTAAAGTAGTCAGTGGACAGATTTGCTCCACTTAAAATAATCTCATCGTCAATACCATAAAGTTTCATATGCTGGAGGCCAAAGCCTTCATTAAACCGAGCCGGAATCAGCTGCTTGGCCAGTCCCTGAAGCCGCGGCGTCTGATACTGCGATACGTGGACCCGGGCGGGATATTTTTCAATTAGCGGAGCCAAGAGCGATGCCGTGCAGGGCTGCGGAGCCTCGCGAGTTCCCCGCAGGCCATCGGTAAGAATATGTACATCCAGCTGCTGGTTAAGTGTCAAACTTTGGTCCAGCACCTGGATAAGCTCATGCTGCGATTTTCCAATATACAGAGTAGCCAAGAAGATCCGCTGTTTGGCCGATAAGATGCGGGTCTTGAGCTGGCTGTAGAACTCATCAGGCGTGCTTAAAACAGTCACTCCCTGTGGATACACTTTGAACCGGGGCGCGATTTGGTCCAGTCTCTGCAGTGTTCCACGGATGTTCATGGGTAGTGATTAGGTTACGCATGTAGATGATCTTTATGATCCCATGGTGATCTGGTACAAAGCAAAATTATATGTACATGACTTACTTTTTTATAAAAATCTAACCAAAAACAGCAAAAATAGCTTAAACCCGGCGTTTGTTCGGAGGCCGATCACCGCCAAACTTGATGCGAGTGGCATCGGTGACCCGCTTGATTAACGGCCGAACGTTAGTGCCTTCTATGCCGAACAGCACACTGAAAAACGCGGTACGGTTCTGGCCAAAGTTGCGAAGTACCAGCTCGATGTTCTTGTTGAGCAGACCCTTTTGTTGCATCTTTTCAAACATCTTGGCCGATGCTTGGAAGGCCGCATCGTAGGTGCTCTTTTTAGTGCCCTTAAACCCCAGCTGGCCAGTGCTAACTGTGAAAAGCACTTCCTGCTGCGGCCGTACAATGTCAATAAGCGCCTCCTGGTCAATATAGCCCTCTTTGTTTGCTATACTGGCCGGCTGTTTATACTTTCTAACCCGACGAGACAGGGTCAGAATAGTATTATTGTTGGTGAATAGACAGTGCAGAACATGCTCCGGGTTGAAACTGTCCAAGTTATAAGGATTTGGCGTATAGTGGGCCGATCGCACGAACTTTGGCGGGCTCAAAGGCCGGGCCAGCAGCCGAGCGAGCATTGGAAATTTCAGTCTAGTCAGCCGCGGTTCAAGCAGATACTAAGAAATCGCTGACTCAGAGTCAGGGTCAGAGTCAGACTCTGGCTCTGGCTCTGGCAAATCCTCAGCGTGGCGAGCGGGCCCATGACTCAGACACGACTAAGCACCGAGCCGGCTCCGAGATCACATGAAGATAGCAGATCTCGGCCCCAAAACGTTGCTTTTGGGCAGTTCCATTAAACACAACTGGGTTATATTGTCAATTACAAACCAGACGATCTTGTTTCACCCTCATTAGTGCCCATTTGTAATTGCCCATGAATAGAAAAAGCCGCAAACATGGGCTTTCAACGCAGTTCGGCCGAGATGTCGCCCAGGGTTTTCACCGACAATGAAGTTCTATAGGTTTCTTTACAGAGTCTAGCTAGCCATTGATGTTTTGTCTATAACGCCACACCATCGCGGGCCACGCGCGCCGGAATCGCTGGCCAATTTTGTCATTGCATATTGTTGGTTTTCGTTTGGTCAGAACTGTTACGTCGTTGTGCAGATCACGTGCTTGCTGTTTAATACGTGTGGCGCACGTGACCGCCAAATAACCGTTTTAAGGAGGTCTTTGCTAGACGGGTTAGCTAAACCCAGTAACTATGGACAGCACGGCCTCGGGCGCGTAGCCTAGTTAATTTCCTTGGCATGCATACCTATATATTAGCACCTATAGCGATGTTAAAACGCTGCCCATGTTGTGGTTTCCCTTAAAATGCCGGTCGCGGATGGGCCTTATGCAAATCGCTGGCCCAAACTGTCCCTGCCAACAGTATATGCATGATGACGTCACAGCCAACGCGTTTGCTTCTGAAACCAGCAAGTATGCCAGGGGCACCCCTAGCGGCCCTGCCGGGATGAAATCTAGAATATAGCTATAATATACTGATAATACACACTACCTCCGCCGGGGCCTACTTCGGATAGTTTGCTTATCTCTCCGAAAACATGATTAGTGAGCTTATCGGGGTTGCTATGCCAGCGGATTTTTCCTTCCCTCCGGTGCATATGACGTCAGTATTTTTCCCGATCATGCAGATAGTTCCCGTTAAGCATCCATAAGTAGCCATGTATATATAAATACAGGGGTGCATTGGTGACCAAGATCATCCAACTCGTTGATCAATCATTTCCCGACCCGTTTAAAAAAGAATCCCAATATGTCTGCTGTTGCTTCTGCCCCCGTTAACCACATCGACTCTGCCACTACCAAAGAGGTCGATATCACCACTTCCGGCTGCCTGTTCGACCTGGACGGCACTCTGATGCTTTCCACCGACTGTGTGGAGGCGTTCTGGCGTGACTTTGGTGAGCAGTACGACATTGACGCCGAGGAACTGCTGCGCACTTCTCACGGCCGCCGTACATTGGATATTCTGCGCATGTGGAAACCCGAGTTTGCCAACAAGGAAATGTCCTCCAAGTTCGAGGCCACCATTCCTCAGCGCTGGAAGCACATTGCCAAGCCTGTTCCTGGCGTGCATGCTTTCCTGGAGTCGCTCCCTCGCTCGCAATGGGGTGTGGTGACTTCGGGCACTACCGTGATGGCTACGTCGTGGCTTAAGGATTTCCTGGAGATCACTCCCCCCGATGTGTTCATCACTGCTGAGCAGATCAAGGAGGGCAAGCCCCATCCTGAGGGCTACATGAAGGGCCACACCGATCTTTCGTTGCTTGAGCACTTCCTGGTGTTTGAGGACGCTCCTGCCGGCATCAAGGCTGGCAAGGACGCTGGTGCGATGGTGATTGGCATGGCCACCACCTACGACGCCGAGAAGGTCAAGGCTGCCGGTGCTGATATCGTTATCCCCGATCTGACCCACATCAAGGTCAAGTCGTGGGATCCCGAGACCAAGACCCTGAAGCTGACCATCACCAACCCGCTTTAGATATTTATTTGATAGGATACAGAATTTAAGTCTATTCTTTTGTCTCACTCTAACGGTTCGTTTCTTTTCTTTTTCTTTCTTTCTTTTCTTTTTCTTTCTTTCTTTTCTTTCTTTCTTTTTTTCTTACTAGGCCGACAAGTCGGCCTGTAGTTCCGCTGCGCGGAAAAGTAACTAAACCATAACTTATATGCCATTCCGCGAAGCGGAACTACAGGC
>JAKTTL010000059.1:0-21800 GCA_030581455.1 Wickerhamiella allomyrinae
TCCTCAGGTTCCTCAGGTTCCTGCTCGGGTGCTTCCTCGGGTGCTTCCTCGGGTGCTTCTCCGATCTGCCGGCGCCCGCGCGCATGCATAGTCGGCGCGCCGACGCTAATGCCGCCGGCAGCGGGTCGGCAAACCGAACCCGCGCTAGCCCAGCCGGCGCGCCGGTCTGCGGATCGACCGCCAACTCGCAGGTCTTTAAAACTCCGAACTCGGCCACCGCTAACCGGATCTGCGCCGCCGTCGTAAACGGGTCTAATCCCGACAGCAGCAAATAGGTCTGCGGCCGCCAGGGCCCGACAGTGGCGGCGTCAATAGCCAGCGGCGGCACGCGCGCGCAGCTTACCGGTTTGCGGTCGCGCGCGCGCGGGTCGTCTTGCGGCCGACAGCACACCTCGTTGGGCGCTGCCGCGCTGAACACGGCCATTCTAAACTAGGATTACGGATGATGACAACTCCCCTTTCCCTCTAGCTTTCCCCTCTACCTTTCCCCATTACTAGTTGATATTACGACTGTTTTACTACTTTTTCTTTTCTTTTTCTTTTCTTTTTTTTTCATACTAGGCCGCCAAGGCCGGCCTGTAACCGCTTCGCGGAGGGAAATCCGTTATTTGAAAGTGCTATCAGTACTCCTAGTTGGTACTAGTAGTGAGTAGTCGTGACTAGTCGTGAGTAGTCAGTACTCCCACTAGTGGGTAGTCAGTAAGTACAACCTGACAAATTGGGTCAAGTCAAACGGCCAAAAAAAAGGAAAAAAAAGGCGGGGATAAATCGTTCTTTTTTCTTTTCTTTTTTTATACTAGGCCGACAAGTCGCCCTGTAACCGCTTCGCGGAAGGAAATCTGGCAATTAAAAGTGTAATTGAGGTATCATGTGCTATAACACAGTATCCTAGTCTGTACTAGTAGTGAGTAGTCAGTAGTAGTAGTCAGTTCCCAGTAGTGGGTAGTCAGTCAGTAGTAGTCAATACCCAACAGTCAATAGAGCACCGTTAACAACAGTGATAACAATTGATCCGTTTATTCCCGGAGTTCTCCGTGAAGCTTTTCCAAGCTTATTTAACGGCCTAGCAAAAAAAAGAAAAAAAAGCGGCTAGTGCTGTGTTACTTACTGGTTAGTTACAATTTGGTAGTTAGTAGTCAGTATTAGTCAGTTAGTAATCGGTAGTCACAACAGTTGCAGTCAGTAGTCAGTACCCAGTAGTTACTAGTAGTCAGTACCCAGTAGTTACTAGTAGTCAGTAAACACAGCCTGTTACTGGCAGTACAAATGAACAGTTTATCACTGGAATTCCTCCGCGAAGCGGTTACAGGCCGATTTATCGGCCTAGTATGAAAAAAGGAAAAAAAAGGCAAAGTTACTTCTTAGTTAGTTACTAGTTACTAGTTAGTAGTCAGTAGTTAGTAGTAGTCAGTCATAACAGTTACCAGTAGATCCACAGTTTATTACTGAAAAACCTCCGCGAAGCGGTTACAGGCCGGCCTTGGCGGCCTAGTATTAAAAAAAAAGAAAAAAAAGGCAATGTTACTTACTAGTTTAGTAAAGTTTAGTAAAGTTTAGTACAGAACAGAAAAAAGCCTACTTTGTGCGCACGATTTTCAGGGGAAACGGGCAATGCAAAAAGTTGTCGGCATAACTTTTAGGCACAAACCGACGCTTTTTCGGCTCCTGCACATAAAAATCCCAGCCTTGGCCCTCGGCAAAGTTGATGGCCGCCTGTTTGCTATGGAATTTCATAGTGGTTCCCTGCATGTAATCGCCGCTAGAGGCATATCCAATAGTTAAATCTTCCCAGCGGTTCGCGCGATCAACAATATCCCAATCAATTCGCCAGCCTTCCATATTGTGATAACCAGATTGAGTTGCCGGTTTGGCTTCCTGGAAAATTCTAACTATGCGGTTTTGCAGATCTTTGGGGGCGCCCGACAAATCAGGTTTATCCAAATTTGTTTCCGCACTTTTGATAATCAGTTTATTATCGGGGATTTTCTGCAAAATTCTTGCGGTGGATGAAAACCCGCGCTGGCCAAGTCCGGCCAGTGATCGTAGTCGTAAAGACATATCTGACAAATAATCGGCTTGGGATTTTCTTTTTCTTTGGCCAGGGGGTCAGGGTAAGGAACTTTAGGGGAGTAGGGTTAGGGTAGTGTGTCTAAGTACCCTTTTTTTTTGGCTGGTTTTTTGATATTTTTTTTTTAAAATACTAGGCCGCCAAGGCCGGCCTGTAACCGCTTCGCGGAAGTATATCTACTAATTAGGACTAATTAAGACTAATTACGAGCACAAGTGTCGGACAAATGCACAGATCAGAGTCTAAAACAGTGTTATGGCTAGAGACTTTATAGGGTGTATAATGACGAGGGTATAATGGCGAGGTATAATGGCGAGGTAAAAGGAGGAGACAAGGAAATAGCTCGCAGAGATTAAGAGGACGTCGCTGAATTCTGAATTCTAGTTTTAATTTCCGGTTTTATCTCCGCGAAGCGGTTACAGGCCGACTTGTCGGCCTAGTATGAAAAAGAAAAAATGACGGTTGTTTCTTGTTCTATTCTTTTTGTTTTAGACTGTTTGACTTTTTAAACAGCTTTTTCACTTTGTTAAATGGTAAATTGTAGTTTTAATTAGCAGATTAACCCCCGCGAAGCGGTTACAGGCCGGCCTTGGCGGCCTAGTATGAAAAAAAAAAAAAAAAAAGGTAAGAAACAGTAAAAACAGAGTAAAAAAGGGTGCGAAAGGTAGCTAAAAAGGAGGAAAAAGGAGAAGAGAGAGATATTAAGATAGAACGGGGAAGTTATGTACATTTGAGCATTTCGGCGATGGAGGTGAATTTCTCGCGCGGTTTGTTGAGGTCGGCGCCGGTCTGTTTCTCAATGCGGTCGATTTCCAGCCAGTCCCTCCAGGAAATGACTTTACACGGAAGTTCGTGAGGAGAAACGCCCGGTTTTTCGCCCGAAGTTGTTTGCAAATAAGAAGTCATTTCGTCGCCGACTGCAAATGCGTCCATCATTGTGGAAGCTATGACGCCGACCGGTCCTGTTTTCAGCCAGCCAGCTACGAAAGCAGACGGAATACCTGTAACTTGGCCGCGGCGGTTATCTAGAATACCTTTGGTGAACGACATTCCTAGACTGTCCATGCCCGGCAAAGGCTGGGACAGGTAACCTATAGATGCCACGGCCAGCTGCGAGTCGGTATAGACTGTTTCCGAAGTCGAGACTACTCTGACAGAGTTGTCGACGGTTTCTAACTGGTTAATTGTCCAGTCTATCCCCTTTAAAAGGTCTTTTTCCGTATAAAACCTTGCTGGAGACCGCAAAAAGTCTAAACTCCAAGACCGTTCGCTATTAGGATAGTTGGCTCCTTTGAGTAAAAGGCTCATTTTGCGCATATCTGCGCGGCCTAAAGGCTTGGCAGACTCTACCGTTTGCTGTAAATTCGCAATTGGCGCTAAACTCAAGCCAGGTTCAGTCAGAAGTTCCCTTAATTCTTTAGTAGTAAACGCCGCTTGTAAAGGACCTCGGCGGCCGACGACTCGCACATGTTTAACTTGGCTTTCAGCAAGTTTGGCAAGCACTTTTTCAGGAATATCAGTAGTCCGCAAATCGCTAGGCTTTCTTAACAAAATCCGGGCCACATCCAAAGCCACATTTCCATTGCCAATCACACTTACAGTATCGATATTTTCCAAAGGCGGATTTAACTCTTGTAAATCAGGCTCGCCATTATACCATCCTACAAAGTCTCTAGCACTTAAAACTGCTTTAGACTCCGAGCCAGGCACTTTTAGGCTTTTTGACGTTTGAGCGCCATAAGCGAATAAAACCGCATGGTATTTTTCCAGTAATTCTTTAATGGAAATATCTTTGCCCACTTCCACATTTCCGAAATACCGGAAACTGGCATTCTCGGCCGCTTCCGAAAACCGGTCCTGACATGATTTCACTTCCGGATGATCAGGAGCCACTCCAAACCGAGTAAGCCCGAACGGCACGGGAAGTCGCTCAAACAAGTCGACCGCCACAGGCAAGTTTTTCAAAAGCCTTAATATCGTGTAAAACCCGGCGGGACCCGACCCTACAACTGCCACTTTCTTCATTTCAAGCTGCCTAATTCCTAACCGCTCCTAACTACCCCTAAAAACCCTTCCCTAAACTAGACTATTGCTTATGTCAGTTAGTAATTTGCAGCCAACAGCAATTATAATTACAACCATCCCCCCTTTTTTTTTTCTTTTTTTATACTAGGCCGCCAAGGCCGGCCTGTAACCGCTTCGCGGAAGTAAATAACTAAAATTAACTAAAAAATAACTAAAAATTAAGACTATAATTACTATTTCGCGAAGCGAAAAGCTGTTTGACAAGTCAAACAGCCAAAAAAAGAATAAAATAAAATAAAATAAAGTAAAATAAAATAAAAAAAGAGGAAAAAAGAGAAAAACAAGTAGTTATTTTTCTTTCTTTTTCATACTAGGCCGCCAAGGCCGGCCTCTAACCGCTTCGCGGAAGTAAATAACTAACATTAAGACAGTAATTACTATTTCGCGAAGACTATTTTTTCTTCTTTTTCTCTTTTTATTTTAGACTGTTTGACTTGTCAAAAAGCTTTTTAGCATTGTTAAATGGTAAACTATAGTTTTAATTAGCAGATTAACCCCCGCGAAGCGGTTACAGGCCGGCCTTGGCGGCCTAGTATAAAAAAAAGAAAAAAAACAGAAAAAAGAAAAAAAGAAAAAGTAAAAAGAAGTAAAATAAAATAAAAAACAGTAAAGAAAATAAAAATAAATAAAAAGAAGAAAAAAAAGTGAGAAGAAGCAGAGAAAAATGGGTTTATGGTACTTGCATGAGTGGGGTTATGAGTGGGGTAGTAAAGCGGGCGGCCCGATTAGGCAAAAGAAACCCAACTTGTCATCAAATGGAGGGGGGCCCCAAGAAATTCAAGACCCAGAATCTGAATAGTATCTTCTTAGCGGAGGCGCAGCAAAAAAGCGAGGTGCGGGAGAGTTCGTCGCCGAGTCCAGTTCCGTCTCGGCGGACGGCGTTGTCGACGTCGCGGGGGAATTATCGGTTGAATGCCATGAAGGATGTTGACGATGACACCGAAGGTACCGCAGGTACCGGAGGTGGAGCAGGCAGTGGAGCTGCAGGCGGATGCAGTGGAGCTGCAACCACATCAGCCGCCGGAACCACTGGAGCTGCAACCACATCAACCACCGCCGGCACCACCGCCGGCACCACCGCAACCACCGTCGGCACCACTGTCGGCACCACCTCAACCACACCCGGAACCACCGGCTCAACCACCGCAACCACCGGCTCCACCACCACCGGAACCACCGCCGGTATCGGCCAAACCACCGAGTCAGTACGCTCAACCGAATCGCCAAAACCGGCTGCCGCCGGTCAGGCCGCCGCCGGTCAGGCGCCCGCGCTCGCGCAAGCCCACGGAGTTCATCCTGGAGCCTCAGACTTCAACTGGGAAGACGAGGACGACGATTGGACGCCGCCAACAATCTCGCCCGCCCAAGCAATCTCTATCGCTACCGGAAACCCCGTGCGGTCCGAGACGCCTGAAGCAGCGCCCTGGAGTAGCAAAAAAGATGCTGGCGCTGCTAAACCGCTGCAGGAACGCATTAAAGAGCTCAAACAAGGCCGGCACACTATAAGTGCGCGGACGGTTCCGAGCCGCGCCGCTGGAAGTGCCGGCGGCGACGGTTTAAGTCGGTTTCGCATTAAAGATCCTAGTTTAGCGACTGGTCTTGGCGACCGTCTTGATCGGTTTGACCGGATCGACCGGATGGCTGGAATGGACCGCGGCGGAGACCGCGGCGACCGGTTTGAGCGGGATCGATATGGAAGTCATGGCCGAGATCGCTATGACGATTTCGAGCCTCAGACTTGGCGACGTCGAGATGCTCCTCCTGCGCCTGCGCCTGCGCCTGCGCATGCCCCTGCACATGTACCGGCGCCTTCACAGGCACCTGCAGCTCCACAGGCACCTGCAGCTCCACAGGCACCTCCCCGCAGCGCCGAGGAAATCAAACGCGAGCAGGACGAGACGATGGCGCGCGCGCGCGAACGGCTCGCTGCCCGTCGAGCGCAAGAAGAGAAAGAAGAATCGGACCGCCGCGAGCGACTGCGACTTCGCGCAGAGGCTTTGAAAAAAGCCGCCGACGAAGAGAAAGCGAAGCAGCAGGCGGCTAAGGCTGAGCAGGAACGGAAAGTGATGGAACAGCAGCGACAAGCGCGGATGGAAAAGCTTGAGAAAGAGCGTGCCGACCGAGCGGAGCGAGAGCGAGTGGAGCGAGCAGAGCGAGCGGAGCGAGCGGAGCGCGCGGAGCGCGAACGTCGTCGCACTGATCGGAAGGATCGCGACCGTCCGGAGCGACCTGATCGTGACCATCGTGACCGTCTTGACCGTGACCGTCTTGACCGTGACCGTCTTGACCGTGACCGTCTTGACCGTGACCGTCTTGACCGTGACCGTCCTGATCGTACACATGTTTCTGATCGTGATCGTCAAGACCGTGATCGTGATCGTCAAGACCGTGACCGTACACATGAATCTGACCGGGACAGGCTGGAAACATCGTGGAGACGCACAGCTAACGCCCCACCACCCGAACCAAAACTCCGCACTGTGAACTCGCGCCTCCCCACCGGCCCCGCCGCCATGCAAGCCCGCCGCCCGCACGTCAAAGTGCCCGAGCTAAACCAAATGTGGCTCGGCCCGCTGCCCGTTCCCTCCGAAATCCAGCCAATCAGCGTGTGCGTGGTCGTCGACCAATCAGAATCAGGCGAGATCTCCGTGAAACTGCCTGAACCGGCCGAAATCGTCGCCGCAGACTTCGACGAATTGCCGGTGCCCGAAAGCAACCCGGAATTCCCCTCCACCGCCGTCTACTCCAGCCCCAAATCGCAGCAGTTTGTGTTCCGCGAGAAAATCAGCTCTAAAATCAACACCTTCAAGAAACCGTTTCCCGGCCGCCACGGCCGCCCGCGCGACTCTCGCGCTCGCCGCAACACCTAAAACCTTTCTTTTTCACGGCCGGATCGCACATAATCGTAAATAAATAGCATCGCTATACTCTAAAAACCTGTTTTTAACTGACATCTACCTTTTTCGCTTCTTTTTTCTTTCTTTCTTTTTTAAGTACTAGGCCGCCAAGGCCGGCCTGTAACCGCTTCGCGGATCGGTTTTTTGAAGGAATATTAGCTTTTTTTTCTTTTTTTTACTAGGCCGACAAGTCGGCCTGTACCCGCTTCGCGGAATAAGACTGTTATTTGAATAAATACTAGTTCTTTTTGTCTTCTTTTTAAGTACTAGGCCGATAAATCGGCCTGTAACCGCTTCGCGGAAATAGACCTTTTTTGATCTGTATTTTGAGTAAATATTAGTATTTCTTCTTTATTTTTAACTAGACCGACAAATTGGCCTTTAAAAGCTCGAAGAAATAAATTTATATGCTCATAAATAGTAATTATATTAAAGTGCATCAAAGTGCATCAAAGTCTACTCAAGTAGTAAGGGAACCCCTTAGTATTTTAGTACCCAACGTCACTTTAAGAAGTAATTCCAAGGCAATTCCAACAAATACTCCACATTTAGCAAGTAAAACAACTATTTTAAGTACTTCCGCGAAGCGGGTACAGGCCGACTTGTCGGCCTAGTAAAAAAATAAAAGAAAATAAAGTGTATAAACCGAAAAAATTGTACTAAACCGTTTTGCAGAAATAGGACTGTTTTTTGAGTAAATATTAGGATTTTTTCTTTTCTATTTACTAGACCGACAAGTCGGTCTGTAACCGCTTCGCGGAAACCGGTTTATATGCTCGTAAATAGCAATGCGGTCTAGTTATATCAAAGTGTGTTCAAGGATACTTGGGTATTATGGCTACCCCTTACTATTTACTAGCCCAACCCTCCAACGGCAGTCCAACGGCAATTCCAAGGCAATTCCACAAACATTCACAAACATTTCCACATTTAGCAACTAAAATAACTATTTTAATCTTTCCAAGAAGCAGTTACTGACTTTTCGGTCTAATAAAAAAGAAAAGAAAACTAAATCTGCAGTGTATATAAGTCTATAAAGTCTATATATAGTACCATCTGCCAGGCCAAAAACCCCATTTAAAAAGCCAAAACCCCAATTAAAATCCCTCCGCGAAGCGGGTACAGGCCGATTTATCGGCCTAGTAAAAAAAAGAAAAAAAAAAAAAGTGGATATCTGCAGTCTAATAAGTCGATAAAGTGGACCCCTTAGGATACTTACTAGTCTAACGGCCCTTCCAACGGCAGTTCTAACAGTAATTCCATAAACACTTGCGCATTTAGCAAGAAAACAAGTATTTAGTCCCTCCGAAAAGCGGCAGAATTGTCAGTATAGTAAAAAAAGAAAAAAAAGTGTCTGCAGTCTATAAAAGTGGACCCCTTAGTGTCCAACGGCAGCCAACGGCAGTTCCAACGGTAATCCCACGATAACTCCAACGACAATTCTAACAAACACTTGTATATTTAGAACCAAAAACAACTATTTCCGTCCCTCCGCGAAGCGGGTACAGGCCGACTTGTCGGCCTAGTAAAAAAAAGAAAAAAAAGAAAGAAAAAAACTATAAAAGTCTATATATATAATACTCATATGCCAAGCCAAAAACCCCAGCTAAACCCCCCAAAAAACCAGTTAAAAACCTCCGCGAAGCGGGTACAGGCCGGCCTTGGCGGCCTAGTAAAAAAAAAAAGAAAAAGAAAACTAAGATTTATTCCAAAAAAAGTCTATAACGTTTTTAAAAAGCATGTATGAAGTGTGTTCGCCAAGGGCACGGGCTTGGCTGCAGGAGACGCCATAATTCCAAACACCCAAAGACCCCCCTCGGGGCCCCCCCTTAGTAACCGGTAAATTGATGTCAGAGCTCCACATGGAGCCCGGCCAGGTGCTGGAAAGCGACAAAGCGGCGATGTCGCTGCACGCCAAACATCACTGCAAACACTGCGGGTTGGCGTTAGTGGAAGGCCGCGCCTATGAATTGGGCGGCTACCGCTGGCACGTCGAGTGTTTTCTGTGCTCGGTTTGCGGCAGCCAATTAGACGCCGATACCAACATGCTTGTGCTCGGCAACGGCCAGTTAGTATGCGGGAACTGTTCGTATACATGCACTTTATGTGGATGTAAGATCGAGGATCTGGCGATATTGACCAATGACCAGGCTTTTTGCCATAACTGTTTCAAATGTCGCAATTGCAAAAGACGGATCGACGACCTGAAATATGCGCGGACGTCGCAGGGGATTTTCTGTATGAACTGCCATAACGCTTTGCTTGCTCGGAAAAGCCGGCGGGCCGGACAGCCGGCCGGACAGCCGCGGCCGACGTCGCGAAGTTCGCGGGAATTTGATAACCGCAAATCGGTTCGAGATAAGCAGTTACCGGTTTTGCCGCCCCAAGACGGGGAAGTTTGTTCCGAGACTGTTCCCGAGGTTCCGGAGGTTCCCGAGGTTCCTTCTGAGATCGAAGCTCCTTCTCCCAGTGAGAGCCGCGCCGGATCTCCCAACCGGCCCCGGAACGGTGTTCCATCCGTCCCGGCGGAATTGCCTGAAGTTCCGGAATCAGTTCCGGAGTCAATTTCGGAATCGGTGCCCGAGTCAGTGCCCGAGTCGGCGGAGTCGGCGGAGTCAGTTCCTGAGTCGGTCCCGTCCGTTTCGGAGTCGTTTCAGTCGGTCCAATCAGTCCAGTCGATTTCTGACCCGTTCGCGCCCCTCGACGCTCTGCTCAATTCGCCGAAACGAACTAACCAGCCTTTGGGCGTGCCTATTGAACTCGACCGCTCGCCAGCAACTCCCGAACGCGATCGATATGATCACTCGCCCAATCGACCTGATCGCTCGCCCGAACGCGGATTCCGCGGCACATTGGCGTCGCTTTCCCCACGTGCATCACTTTCCCCGCACGCGTCCCACGCTTCACTTTCCCCGCACGCTTCCCCACGTGCGTCGCACGCATCGCTTTCCCCGCACGTGTCGCACGTATCCACGCCACGGGAATCAAACGCGCACGTGCTTGCGCACGCGCACGCGCACGCTAACACGCACGCTAACGCGTACGCTAACACGCACTCTAACGCCCCCAAAGTCACCGCCGCCGTCCCCTCCCTCCAAACTACCCCCAGCGACCCCCAAAAAGATGTCTCCGTCCCCCGCCGCTCAGCAATGCGTCCCGGCTCCCCCCTGCGCAGCGACAGAATCGCTATGTCGTTATCGCCAAGGGCGTGGATGTCGCCGAGCCGAAGTGCGCGCTCGCCCGCGCCGTCTACCGGCTCCGCGCATGCGTCGCTAACCGCCAGCCCAAATAGCATCATTTTATCGCCCCGGTCGTTAGCTTTAAGGCACAAACGCAGTTTCAGCGATAACATGCCGTCGATCGGCAGCGACGAGCTCGACGCCGATATGTTGATGGCGTCGCTTTTGGACGCGCGGCGACGTATTGCTGAGTTAGAAACCGAATTGGAAACCGAACGGGCGCGCGTTAAGTTTAAATCGGAGTCTAAACCGGAAGAACTATCGGAAAGTATCATCCAGCGGCGACAAACTTTAGCCGGTTTAGAAGCCAAACAGATCGTTGCCTCCGAGCAGCTGCGAGCCACGCGCGCGGGCGAGACGTCGTCGTTCGCGGCCGCGCTCGAGACCGTCAAACACGAGCTGCAAACGGATATCGAAGCTTTAACTGCTCATCGCGAGACGTTGCGGGCGGAAGTCGATCAGTTAGCTGATGAGCGCGAGCGCACGCTCGAGCAGTCGGCGATCTTGACGATTCGGAATACGCAGTTACAGCATATGAACAATGAGCTTCTCAAGGAGACGATAGATCGGTATGGTGGCGATCGGGAGCGTGAGCGATCAGATCGCGATCGATTAGATCGCGATCGATTAGATAGGTCTGATCGATTAGATAGATCTGATCGCAATCGCGATGATCGTAGCGACCGCGACGGCCGCGACGGCCGCGACCGCCGCCGCCCTCGTCGTAAAGAAGTGGGCTCAGACTCCCCAGCTCTCCCCTCCGAACCGTTCAAACCCGACCCGAAACCCCTCGGAGGGCCAATGGTAACCATCCTCGATGCCCCCGTCCAGAAATCTAAACAGCAACGCAATCGCTGGCCCTGGCGACGGCCTGGAAAAGGTTTGACCCGCGTGTTTGCTCAGGAAGTCACCGACGAAGAAGTCGACATCTCCTCGCTTTCCGTGTCGGCGCCAGTTATCCAGCAGCCCATGACCGGCGAGTTATTAGAAACCCGCTGCGCCAGCGACGGCGCCAAAGTGCCGCTCATCGTTACCCGGTGTATCCAGGAAGTCGAGCGTCGCGGCATGTCTTTAGAAGGCATCTACCGGAAATCGGGCTCGAAATCGTCCATCGATAGCATTCTCGAGTCCTTCGAAACCGGCGACGCAACCATCGACACCTTAAGTACCGGCGATATCTCGGCGGTAACCTCGGCCCTGAAACAGTTCCTGCGCCATCTCGCCGACCCGGTCATTCCCTACGCTACTTACTCCGCATACATCGACGCCGGCCGCGCCAACGATCTCGGCGCGCTTTACGAAGTGGTCCGCCAACTGCCGCCGGCGCATTACGCGACTTTAGAGGCCCTCACGCGACATCTCGCGAACGTCGCGTCCGAAGGCGCCACAAACCTCATGACGCCGCGCAACCTCGCCGTCGTGTTCGCGCCAACGCTCGCGCGCGACGAGCTCGGCACGCGGGAAATCGCCGACATGCAGGCCCGCAACGACGCCACGCAACTGCTCATAGAGAACGCAGACATGTTTGAATAGCTTTATATATTACTACATACCTTCATCACCCTTCTTTCTTTCTTTTTTTTTTTTTTTTTTTTTTTTGGTACTAGGCCGACAAGTCGGCCTGTAACCGCTTCGCGGAGGAATTCTACATTGGTTTTGGGGTTTTCTTTTTAAATACTAGACCGACAAGTCGGCCTGTAGTTCCGCTGCGCGGAATGGAGATTATATCACAGTTGGTTTTATCAGGTGTCTGTCTTTAGACTATGTGACTATTAGACATGTCGAACGCTTGCAAGTCCATTTCTTGTGTAAATTCTACATTACTTTTCGTTTTTCTTTTTAAATACTAGGCCGAAAGTCGGTCTTTAGTTCCGCTTTGCATGGTGTAAACTATATCACAGTTGTTTCTATCAGATGTCTTTACACTAGACTGTCGAACGTGTCGCTTGCCAAGTCAATTCCCTCTTTTTCGCAAAGTGGCCGGTTCTACATTATTTTTCTTTTTCTTTTTCTTACTAGGCCGACAAGTCGGCCTGTAACCGCTTCGCGGAATGGAATCTATATCATAGTTGTTTCTATCAGATTTCTGTATTTTAAACTATAAGACTATTAGGCATGTCGAACGGCCTTCCCAAGTGAGTCCCCTCTCTTTCCGCAAAGTTGGCCAATTCTACATTACTTTTCCTTTTTTTTCTTTTTAAATACAAGGCCGAAAAGTCAGTCTTTAGTTCCGCTTCGTGAATAGAAACTATATCACACTTTATTTCATCACATTTCTGTCCTTTACACTTTTAGCCATATCCAACCTGTCGAACAGCATTTCCATGTCAAATACCCTCTCTTTCCATGAAGCGGCCAATTCTACATCTTTTTCCTCTTCTCACTAGACCAACAAGTCAGTCTTTAGTTCCGTTCGCATAATAGAAACTATATCACACTTTATTTCATCACATTTCTGCCCTTACACTATAGACACATTTAACATGTCTTACAGTTTTTCCAAGTCAATTCCCCCTCTCTTTCCGCGAAGCGGTTACAGGCCGACTTGTCGGCCTAGTATTTAAAAAAAAAGAAGAAAAAAACAGTTAAAAAACAACAAAAAACCGTTTAAATAGTATAGTTATAGACCCTAGAAAGAAAGAAGGAGAGGGCTAGGAAAGGGCGGGGAAAGGTGGGGAGATTTCGTCAGATGACTATTTTGCGGCAGCCGTTGAAAGTGGCTTTGGTGCAGCTGCGGACCGGCGCAGATAAGGCGGCGAATCTTGCCAATGTGAAGACAAAAGTAATTGAGGCCGCCAGCAAAGGCGCCAAGCTGGTCGTCCTGCCCGAATGCTGGAATAGTCCGTATGCGGTATCGGCTTTCCCCGAGTATGCCGAGCCGATTCCGGGCAAAACTAGTGAGTTTCTATCACAGTTAGCTAAAGATACAGGCATTTACTTGATTGGCGGGTCGATTCCCGAGGTGTCCGACAGTAAATACTACAATACTTGTTTGTCGTATAATCCGGCCGGGACCTTGATTGGAACCCACCGTAAAGTGCATTTATTTGATATCGATGTGCCCGGCGGAATTCGGTTTATGGAAAGCGACATTTTGTCGCCGGGTAACTCGGAAACCATGCTCGATCTGCCCGAATACGGCAAGATCGGTTTGGGAATTTGTTATGACATTCGGTTCCCGGAACTGGCCGCGCGCGCCGCCCGAAAAGGGGCGTTTGCGCTCGTTTATCCGTCCGCATTCAACATGACGACCGGCCCGCTGCATTGGGAACTTCTTGCGCGCGCACGTGCCGTCGATAACCAGGTGTTTATGATCTTGGACTCGCCGGCACGTGACGTCAATAGCGGTTACCAGGCATGGGGACACTCGTTAGTGGTCGATCCGTGGGGGAAGATCCTTGTGGAGGCTCAGGACAAAGAGGAAATCCTGTATGCGACTTTAGACCCCAAACCTTTAGACGATATGCGTCGCTCGATCCCCGTCAATTCCCAGCGCCGCTTCGATATTTACCCGGATGTATCCAAAGATTAGCTTTTAGCTTTTTAGCTTTTTAGCGTTTATGCTTTTAGTCTTTCTTTCTTTTTCTTTCTTTTTTTTCTTTTTTTACGGCTGTTTGACAAGTCAAACAGCTTTTCGCTTCGCGAAACCGACTAGCCACTGGAGATACTCTCCGCGAAGCGGTTACAGGCCGGCCTTGGCGGCCTAGTATGAAAAAAGAATAGAACTAGTTCTTTTTTTTCTTTTTTTCTTTTTTTACGGCTGTTTGACAAGTCAAACAGCTTTTCGCTTCGCGAAATAACAGTGGACAGTGTTGTATTCCGCGAAGCGGGTACAGGCCGGCCTTGGCGGCCTAGTATGAAAAAAAAGAAGAAAAAGAAGAGAGAAAGAAGAGAGAAAGAGTAGTGAGAAGTGAAGAGTTAAATAGAAGACCGAAATAAATATCCAACGGCCGTGCTGGGGAAGGAATTAGTTTTTTTCGCACGGCGTATTGGGGTCTGCTTCACAGGCATCGATAGGGTCCATTTCGTCCGGGTACAGCCAGGGCCGGTGGTCGTTCCAGACTTGGTTTCGTTCAAAACCGTTCTTGCGAGCCGTGTAGTCGTCAAACGCCTGTCGGATCCACGACTCCGACACGTCTACAAACGGGCCCTGGTGATAGATGGGTTGGTTGAGCGGGCGGGCGCAGCAGAGCAGGATCTGGGTCTCCATTTGGTCGGCAAGCGACTTGAGCTGCACGGTATGATGGCCGGCCGAGCTGCAGCGAGCAAACTCGACATAGTCGTAGCGTTTGGCCCGCGCGACTTGGTTGATGTTGCAGATGCCTTCAATCACATACATAAACGCGCTCCACAGGTTGTCTACAGGGATATCGATCTCTGCGCCTGGTTGTAAAACACATAATAACAACGTCGCGGGCACGACGGTGAGGTTCATTTCGGCGGTCTGGCCAAACGCACTGCCACTTAGGACCGTGATCTGAATGCCCTCGCTAGGAGTCACTTGCGGGAAATCGGTGTGACACACAAGCACCTGGCTAGGCTCTTTCCGTTTATACTCTTCAGGGACATCGAGACCAAGCGACAGAACACAGCAGGCACTATGTCCTTTATCAGTTGCCGGACTTACTGCCCGGACAACTCCTTTGCCGATCATCACACTTGAGACGTCGCCAGGCCCGATCTCAATTGTGTTCTCTGGAGAGTATTCGATCCGGGCTTTCCCGCGAATACAAAGCGTAACTCTCTGGAACCCTCTGCTCGGCTGCGGAGGAGTGCCGTTGGAGTTGATCCATACCTGCTCACACCCCACAAACGGGGGCAGGCAGCGAGCATGGTATGCGCCAATGGCCAGGCGGACTCTGTTGCTGCGGCCTTGCGGCATGATATCTGTGGCGACTATCTGGGCAATAGGCCGGAGCATAGGGACTTTTCAGGAGGGGTGCGATGCTAAAAACGCTAAAATCGTGGGCGGTACCGGCGTGGAAGAGTGTTCCCGACGGATCAGGGCAGGGGTACAACTACCCTAGCCGATCCGGGCCCATTCCATACCGTCCTTTCCCATTCTTTTGCTATTTAGTTTTTAGTTTTTTTTTAAAATTTTTTAAAATTTTTTAAAATTTTATTTTTCTTTTTTTTCTTACTAGGCCGACAAGTCGGCCTGTAGTTCCGCTTCGCGGAATGGATTGGGCTATAATGGCCTGATTTGGCTAATTTGGGGTTCCTTACCAGCTTTTCTTCCTCTTTAGGGTTGCCTTCCCACTGCCTGATTAGGCCTGATTAGCCATGTTCACATGAATTGTTCCCGACATGTGACGTTTCTCCGCACGCAGTTAAAGGCCGACATATCAGTCTAGTTCCAAACTAATTAGAAAACAAATTCAAACTAAACAAACTATCTATTTTTCTTCTTTTTCTTTTTTCGGCCGTTTGACAAGTCAAACAGCTTTTCGCTTCGCGAAACCTCAATTAACACCATCATTCCCTCAATTACCCTGTCTTCCCCGCAAAACGGTCACAGACCATAGTAAAAAAGAAAACTAAAACCAATATAAACTAAACAGACTATCTAACTAGTTCTTTTTTCTTTTTTCGGCTGTTTGACAAGTCAAACAGCTTTTCGCTTCGCGAAACCTCAATTCCATCAATTACTCTTCCCTCAATTACCCTTCTTTCCCCGCGAAGCGGGTTACAGGCCGACTTGTCGGCCTAGTATGAAAAAAAAAAGAAAAAGAGATGATTTATTTTTCTTTTTTTCGGCTGTTTGACAAGTCAAACAGCTTTTCGCTTCGCGAAACCTCAATTACATCAATTTCATTCCCCTCAATTCCATGTTCCTTCCCGCGAAGCGGGTTACAGGCCGACTTGTCGGCCTAGTACAAAAAAAAAGAAAAAAAAAAAAGAAAAAAAAAAAGAAAAAAGGAAAACAAAGGAAAAAAACTAAAATTGCCCAAAAGGCGATTCGAGGATCGCCGATGAGTCAGCCCCCGCATGGATAAATGTCACTGTCAGAGTTGGCGCCGCGGTTAGTAATGCGTCCCGGAGGGGGCCACACCCCGTCGAACTCTCGGCAGATCAGCACGCCGCCCGACAGCGGCTCGCCGCAGATGTCGCCTCATTCGGGTCCTGTTTCGCAGGGCGATGTGATTCCCGATTTGGATCTGCGCGGGGAGCGTTCACGTGACCGCCGCCCGCGCCATCGCCGGTCGCTGCTTTCCCGGTTTATGAATATCGGCGACGATAGCAACGGCTCCAGCGCCCTGGCAGGCAACTCCGTAGCTGGCATAAGCTTGCCGGTTTCGTGGTCTGCCAAACACATCGATTCCATGTTCTCCGAGAGCCGGCGCTCGACGTCCCGGGATCCTCCGCACGAGCGCCGGTCGGGCCGGGATTCTCCGGTGTCGCGGCTTCCACCGGCTCTGCCGGGTAACTTGCGAGGCCATTCGTCGCTGGCGGCGCTGGCCGCCGTGTCGGCTGTGTCGGCCGTGTCAGCGTCGACGTCGACGCCGTCGGTCCCTGCCATGTCGGCGCTGTCGTCCGTAAGTGCCGCTAGTGGCCATTTAGAGGTTTCCGGAAGGTCCTCGAGCTCGGGCGCGTCCTCGGGAAGAACTACGCCGAAACGACCGTCGATTCAATCCACAAGTTCCGAGGATACGTTGCGGCATGCCGACATTCCGGCCACGGCCGCGCGCAAACGCAACTCGTTTGTTCGCATCTATCGCGGCGACGGCTCGTTCGGAACTGTCGCCGTACCGGTGGAAGCGTCTGCGCAGGATTTACTACTTCTGGCCGCGCGCAAGTTTTTTGTCCAGAACGTCCAGGATTACTGGATTGTCGCGAGGTATGCGGACCGCGTGCATGTTCTATCGCCGAGTTCGCGGATCGTGGAAGAAATCCAGAATCTACTGCTAAGAACCGGCTATAATGCTCGCGACAGACTCCGCGAAGTCAGCCGCGAAGACCTCACGTTTCTGGGGCGGCTGATCTTCACTAATAAACCGCTTTATCCGCTTTCGGATAAGACGCTGCACATGCTTGTGCGGCGGCCCGACCGCGCGCTGATGCAATCAACCGATTTACAGACGCTGCCCGAGTGTTTAATTGTGAACGCCGCGCGCGTGGAGCTGATTGATATCTCGTACGGCAATAATCTCACGTTTGGCGACCGGTTTCTTTCCCGGGCCGGCAAAGTCAAAGTGTTCCGCGCGCAAAGAACGTTCATGGATATCGGCAAAGTGCCCGCGTATATCCATATGTTCCGGTCTTTAGTGCATTTGGACTTATCGCGCAACGGCCTGACGTCGCTCGATGTTGATTTCAGTCTGCTGAAGAACCTGAGAGTGCTGGATGTCCGCGGCAACCGGCTGGAACAGCTTCCGAAAAGCCTGGCAAGTATCCGGTTATGGAAATTGCTGGCGGGCACAAACGCCATGAAGTCGTTCACGTTGTCGCTGCCGACATTAGTGGAACTCGATCTCAGTTACAACGTTTTAGAGGAGCTGCCGGCGTCGATGGCGCCGTATTCTCGTTTAGAGCGACTGAATATGCGGCACAACCGGCTGGAAAGTTTGCCGGCAGACTTTAATATGTTGAATGCGCTGGTGTTTCTGGATATTAGTTATAACCGGCTTTCGTCGTTGGCGGCGGTGTTTCGGCCGCAGCTGAAAGTGCTTTGGGCGGGGCATAATAAGCCGCCTAGGGTTCATGGGGGGGTCGGGAGTCCCGC
Source organism: Wickerhamiella allomyrinae (assembly GCA_030581455.1). Taxonomy (NCBI): domain Eukaryota; kingdom Fungi; phylum Ascomycota; class Dipodascomycetes; order Dipodascales; family Trichomonascaceae; genus Wickerhamiella; species Wickerhamiella allomyrinae. The sequence continues at coordinate 18,013 of JAKTTL010000059.1, forward strand.
GATAGGGACGGACCAGCCGGGTCCGGGCCTTGGCCCGGGCGCGGCGTCGGGCTCCGGACAAAGTTCCGGTCCTGTTTCAGGCCCCGGTTCAGGCCCCGGTTACGGACCCAGTTCCGGCCCCAGTTCCAGCCCCGGACCCGGACCCGGACCCGGATCCGGATCACCGCCACCCGGGACCGCCCTCGACCTCAGCGTCGCAAGCTCCCGCGTCCTCAGACTCCCGCCAGATATCCAGCTCGGAACCGTTACCAAACTCGACCTTTCCGGAACCCGCTTAGTGACCATTCCCGAAACGTTTTTCGCCAGAGTCCCCAATGTCGAGACTTTGGTCCTGGACAACAACGGTTTATCGCGGCTTCCCGCGTCAATTGCGCGACTGTCGCGGCTACGATCGCTTTCAGCAGCTACAAACTCGCTTAATTCGCTTCCCCCCGAACTCTACAGCCTTAGCCAGCTGGAAATGCTCGATCTCCATTCCAACAACTTCAAGACGTTACCCGGGGCGATCTGGACGTTACGGTCGTTACAAATCTTTAATGCGTCGTCGAATCTGCTTGAGGCGTTGCCGAGCTGCGATTCGCATGACGGCGACGCGTCGATCGCCCAGTCGCCGCATGCGGGCAGTCTGGCGGTACCCATGAACCAATCGCGGCGGTCGTCGGCGGCCTCCACGGTCTCGGCGGATTCGGCCGGCACCGGCGACTCGCGCCGCGATTCGCACGTGCTCAGCGGGCACTACACGGGCGCGTCGAGTTTACGCGAACTTTACCTCGCCGATAACCGGCTAGCCGAAGACTGTTTTGAGGAAATCACCTTGATGGTGCATCTCGAGGTGCTTAACCTTGCCCATAACGAGATTGCCGAGATCCCGTCCGGTACATTGCAGCATCTGCCCAATTTAGTGGCGCTGTCGATGGCCGGCAACCGGCTTTCTACGCTGCCGCAGGACGAGCTGCAGCATGCGCGCAACCTCAAAACGTTTTTGCTGAACTCTAATAAACTGCACACGTTACCGGCCGAGTTGTCGAAGATCACCCGGCTGGAAATCCTCGACGTTTCCGCCAATAACCTCCGGTATAATGTCTCGAACTGGATGTTTGATTGGAACTGGCGCTGGAATAAACAGTTGCGGTGCATCAACTTCTCGTCTAATCGCCGCCTGGAAATCCGCCGCGTTATGCAGCAGGGCGTCCGGGTAACGGATGAGGATATGACCGATTTCTGTGTGCTGCCGCATCTGCAAATGCTCGGGCTTATGGACGTCACGTTGATGACGCCGGCCGTGCCGGATCAGCATGAGAATTGTCGTGTTCGCACCTATGGTGGCGACATTTTTTTGGGCCGCATCGGGATTGCCGATTGTCTAGCCAATATGCCCTTGCAAATCACCGATTTAGTGGTTGACCGGTTCCGAGGCGAGCAGAACGAGGCGCTGGTCGGCATGTTCGACGGCCATATGACCCAGCCGGGCCATGGCAATAAGATCTCCAAACTGATGCAGGAGAAGTTCGCGCCGCTGTTTAAACACGAGCTGGAAAGCCTGCACGACGACGACACCGTGCATGACGCGCTGCGGCGCGCGTTCCTGACCGCGCACCGCGAGATCGGCAATACCGCATTGCTGAGTTCGGAGGAAATCAAACATACTTTCTTGGGCCAGCACTCCACGGTCGCCGCGCATCTTTCCGAATACGACCGCCGCAGCTGCACGGGCGCGACCGTTTTGTATTTCCAGGGCAAAAAGGGTTATGTGGCGACCGTGGGCGGCGCGCGCGTGGTTTTGTCGCGAGCTACAGGTGATTACCACGTGCTCAGCGAGCCGCTGCCATTGGACGCGCCGGGCGAATTAGCGGCTATCCGGCGCGCCGGCGGAATTATTGCTGGCGACGGCAAATTGGAAGGCAAACTGCCATACACGCATGTGATTGGTGGATACAGCGATGGCGCGCAGTTAAGCGCGGGCCCCGAAATCTATGAATTCGAGGTCGCGCCCAGCGATATGGTGATTATCGGCTCTGAATCGGTGTGGAGTTGTCTTTCGTATGAAACGGCCGCGGATGTCGCGCGCTCGGAAAGCAAAGACGCGATGCTGGCCGCGCTTAAACTCCGCGATTTCGCCGTCGCCTACAGCACTGCCAAACGCGAGCCTGGAATGGTGATGGTGGTCGGCGTGCCTGCCGAATTAGACGATGCGCGCGACGTCGCGCCCGCCGATAAAAAACGCCGCCAGGGAGTTCTTCCTGAAGATTCGGTGCTGGCGCGTCTAGGCGTCGAAGTTAACCCGCCTTTGGAAGAAGTTTCCATGGTGTTCACGGACATCAGGCACTCTACGCTGCTGTGGGAAACTATGCCCGTAGTTATGCGCCAAGCCATTAAAGTCCATAACTCGGTGATGCGGCGCAGTATCCGGTTAATGGGCGGCTACGAAGTCAAGACCGAAGGCGATGCGTTCATCGTGTCGTTCCACACGTCGACGGAAGCGTTGCTATGGTGTTTAACCGTGCAACAACAGCTGCTGCAAGCTGATTGGCCGGCGGAACTGCTGCAGCATCGCGACTGCGCGCCCGTTTACGGCCAGAATAATAGCCTGATTTACCGCGGCCTCAGTGTCCGCATGGGCGTGCATTGGGGCCGGCCCGTGCATGAGCTCGACCCCATCACGCGCCGCATGGACTATTTCGGGCCTATGGTCAACCGGACGGCGCGAATTTCGGCGATCGCTGCCGGCGGCCAAATTGCCGGATCAAGCGATTTGCTAGCCATGGTCGCGCGCGAGAAGGCGCCGGCGCTCGCGGAAACGACTTACCATATCGAGGAGTTGGGCGAGCTGAAACTGAAAGGAATCGAAAGCCCCGAACTGATCTCGGTGATTTACCCGGCCTCGCTGAAAGAACGGCATGTGGTCCCGCAGGCGCCCGCGCCCATCCAGCTCGCGCACGTGCGTCCGGCAGGCTCGCCGGTGGGCTCATCCTCGACTTCCGTTTCGGGCGATTCCCCGGCAGTCACGCGAGGTAACCTCTACCTGCAACCAGCCGCGCCCACGGGCATGCTGGTAAGCGCCGGGCTTGATATCCAACACTCGCAGGCGATTCTCATGTCTCTGCACGTGGTGGCCTCTCGTTTAGTCGGTATTTACTCGATGCTTCGTGATGATCACTCTCCGGAATCAGGCACGTCCGCGCCGCTCATTGTCGGCGACCCGGAACTGGTGATGGATATGTACATCACGCGCATCGAGATCCTCACCGACGCGCTCACCACGCGGATTGTTGTTCCCAGCATTCCGCCGCTGGCGCTCCACGAGCTCACGCGAGGCCACCAACCGTCGCTGCAGATCACCGAGATCAAAGACGACCAGCCGCCGCAATAGACCTCTCCTATGTATTTCTCGTAGATTTATATGTAAATAAACTCACGTTTCTCCTTCCCGCGTGTTTCTTTTATGGTTTCCGGGTTAATTATGTCGAGAATTCTGTCACTTTCTCTTTTTTTCGTACTAGGCCGACAAGTCGGCCTGTATCCGCTTCGCGGGGGATTAACCGTGTTTAATGGAATATAACCTTTTCCTTTTCTTCTTTTTTTGAATACTAGGCCGACAAGTCGGCCTGTAACCGCTTCGCGGGGTTAACCCGGTTTAATGGAATCTAAAGCCACTTTTTTTCTTTCTTTTTTCGTACTAGGCCGACAAGTCGGCCTGTAACCGCTTCGCGGGGGATTAACTTTGTTTAATGAAATAACTGTCTATTCAGCAGCTTTCCGCGAAGCGGGTACAGGCCGACTTGTCGGCC
>JAKTTL010000060.1:0-21416 GCA_030581455.1 Wickerhamiella allomyrinae
GGTCTCGCTGGCCTCATATCGAAACGGCAGTCGGTAGTGGTTTAACACATCCTTGTCCATGGCAGGAGGAGTTTTGTCATGAAATTTCCCGGCCGTGGTGGACGCGGCCGACGCGGAGGGCGTGCAGCTGCTCACGCACGGCCACGCGACCGCTGAGGCGGCGCGCGCGGCGGCGGAGGCGGCGGCTGCGGAAACGGCGGCCGCTGGCGAGTTCCGGGTCCGGGAACGTTTGGCCCTGCAACCAGAGCCGCATCCGCAGACCGCGCCGTCGTCGCGTGACCCATCAGTATCGTCGCGCAATGCATCAGCGGCCGGCAGTCGTGAGACATCGCCGAGTCGGCGCCGGTCGGGCCCGCCCCGGTCCGCTTCGGCGCCGCCGGAACCGGCTACTCCCGAGGCCGACGAGCCCGTGGCTACTGCGCCGGTGCCCTGCGATTGTGGATATGTGCTTGGCCGCGAGCTAGGCAAGGGCACGTATTCGACGGTGCGCGAGTGCACGCATAAAACCACCAACAAACGGTACGCGGCCAAGATCATCAACAAGCGGCTGATGCGGGGCCGCGAGTTTCTGGTCCGCAACGAGATTGTAGTGTTGCGCCGGGTCAGCAAGAACCACCCGAGCATTCTGACATTGGTAGACTATTTTGAGACCGCCAGCAACCTGTATTTGATCACCGAGCTGGCGCGGGGCGGCGAGCTGTTTGACCGCATTTACACCCATGGTTCTTTCTACGAAAGCGACGCCGCCAAGGTCATTAAAGAGGTCACGTCGGGCGTGGCCCATCTGCATCGCAACGGCATTGTGCATCGCGACCTTAAGCCGGAAAACTTACTTTACAAAACCACCAGCGAGCACTCCCGGTTGCTGATCGCCGACTTCGGCCTTAGCCGCATTGTTGACGAAGAACGCTTCCGCATGCTTACCACCACCTGCGGCACCCCGAGCTATATGGCGCCCGAGATTTTCAGCAAAGACGGCCACGGCAAGCCCGTAGATATCTGGGCCATTGGCGTGATCACCTACTTTCTACTGTGCGGATTCGTGCCCTTTGATCGCGATAACCCTGCCGAGGAGCGCGAGGCGATTCTCAAGGGCGAGTACAAGTTCGAGCCGCCAGAATACTGGATCCACGCTTCGAAGGACGCTCTGTCGTTTATCGACGGCTGTCTGCGCCGAAAACCCGAGGACCGCATGACGGCCGAGCAGTGTTTGGAGCACCGCTTTCTTACCAAAAAGTACCGTCGCGAAACCGACATGGTCGCCGCCGCCATGCAGGCGCCGCGCCGCCGCTCCTCGACAGTGGACATTCCGTCTACCTTGGAAGGGGACGCCATGAACGGCGCCTACTCCACCAGTCCGGCCGTGCGCGACCGCGTGATGGGGCGATGGGGATAAAAAAAATAATAATAAGCTGTATGTATGTAGCATGTCGTCTGGCGACGGTACATTGTAGAATACAGAGATGCAATTAACCTTGGGTTTTCGATTATCGATTTGGTCGGAACCACATAAGCAGTTGTGTACATCGATTAGGATGCATAGCCGTAATTCCCAAACCAGACAACAGTAATGCTATATCAACAAGATAAAACCAGAATGAAACCAACATGGAACAAACATGGAACCAACAAGTAAAGATAAAAACTGCCCTGATCTCCCTTCTTGGGGGTCATGTAGGTTGTTGTTACCCGGCAACCAGTTGGTGGTATCAGACTTGGATTGAACGATTATATGTACAGACATCGGATATAACTGGCAAATTCAACCAATCAACCAGTTACCCGGATCAAACTATATACATGTACAACTAATTAGCCTTGAGCTGTCGCTTACGGCCGTAAACAAGATATTCGACCTCCTCCGGCGACAACTTATCACGCTTCTGCAAGATATTGGCTGCCAGGCGCCGTTTCTTATCCTGAATAACGAAAATCCGCTCTTCAACAGAATCAACGCATTTCATCTCGTACACATCCACCGGATGCACCTGGCCCAGCCGGTGTACTCGGTTGATTGCCTGTTCAACAATCATAGGATTCCACCAGGGCTCGACCATAATCACTCGTGACGCACATACGATATTGATGCCGGCCGCGCAGCTCAGCGAGCACAGCAGCACCTCTATGTTATCGTGTTTTTGGAACGAGCGCAGGGCCACCTGCCGCTTGGCAGCGTCCAGGCTTCCGTCGTACATCTCGAAACCAATGCCCTCGTCGTCGAGCATCAGGCCAATCCGGTTGAGCATGGTCACAAAGACGGAGAAGATCACGCATTTGCGCGACTTCTCCTTGACGACAACGTCGCGAATGGCATTGATCTTGCTGCTCCACTGCTTTTTGGGCTCGCCCGTCGAAAGAGACGTCTTTTCCATAGCTTTAGCAAGCGCGTCCACATCAGATATGTTCGCAGACTCGGTGCTGGCACTGGCAGGCTTGGCAGGCTTCTTTGTCGACCCGGGCTTGATGGTACGAGCAACAGGAGCATCCTGAAGCTCATCGGGTAGCAGTATAGAGTCATCACACAGCTGTCTAAGTCGGGTAAATCGCGTTAAATTCGTGTAACCTGGCGTGTCAAGAACCAGGGGGACCTTGGCCAGTTCCTGGGCCCGGAGCTCTACAGGCACAATATGGCGGGTGACGGGCGGTAGCAGCCGGGCGATCACGGCCTGTCGTCGCGCCAGCATCATACTGTGTAGAAAGCCGCGCAGCAAACGAATGGCCTTCTTTTTTTCGTCTGTTTGGTCACTAGACTTAGTGACGGGGTCGCCAATATTCTCTGTCCATTCGTCGAAATCATCATAGGGCTTGACCCCCACAAACTTGAACAGCGGGAACAAATCGTTGACGCCGTTGTGCACGGGAGTTCCGGTAAGAACCCAACGACGGCCTTCACTCTTGAGTTCGCACATGGCCAGAGCGGTTTCCGTTGTACGATTGCGGAACTGGTGCGCTTCGTCGGCAATCACTCTATAGAACACACCTTGGAACAACGCACCGTTACCTTTCTTTTCCGATTTAACCACATAGTATGTAGTCACTACAACATCGTACTTGGCCAGCTCTGCAAACGATGTCGCCCGCTTGTTTCCCTGGTGAGACATCACCTTAAGGCGCGGCGCCTTGGACCGGACCTCCAATACCCACTGATCCATCACTGCTAGCGGACACACCACTAGCGTAGTGCGCACTCGCGCATCAGGTTTGGGAGCCTCGTACAGCATTAAGGCAATACTCTGGACGGTTTTTCCCAGACCCATTTCGTCACACAGAAAGCCACCGCTAGCCCCTTTAGTCTGCGACTCGCGATTCTTCATAAACAGGACCCCCTGGACCTGATACTCGAATAGACCAGGCACCAGCGCCTCCACATGAAAATTTTTCGGCACCTCAATCATTGATCCCGATAAGTAATCTAAAAGATTGGCGACTTGGGCCATTTATTTATCCACAACATAACCAATAACAATAAACAGACAAGAAATAACAGTTAAACAGACAAGAAATAAACACAATACACTTCCTCACACGAGCACCGCATGAGTCAGAACCACCGACCCGCAGATATAAACATCAAGTAGTCCCCACCGGCCCCCACCAACTCACCCCCCATGGAAGCGGATCAGATCGCCCAGCTGCAGGCAGACCTGGCCGAGTTCAAAATCACGTCGCAGGAACTCGAGCGCGAGCTCGAGCTCGAGCTGGAGCAATCGGAACGCCGGTCACAGGCTTTGGAAGCCCAGTTGGCAGAAGCAAAGAAAGAAGCAGCGCTGTGGCGAAGCAAACATCGCCAAGCACAAACAACCGCGTTGGAAACTGAAACGCGTCTTACCGACCGCATTAACAGTCTGCAGGACCAGACATCCCAGGCGCAGCAGCGCATGCTTGCGGTGGAAATCGAAAACGACGACATGGAACGCAATGGCCGAGTTGCCGAGTCGACTTTACAGCAGCTGCAGAACGCAAATGCCGATCTTCTCGAACGCCTAGCGTTTGTGGAGACGGAACGGGCCGAATTGAAGGAACAGCTGCAGCGCGCGACCGACGCGCAGCGCGAGCTTGCCGAAGAGATGGTTGCCCGCGAACTCAAGGCAGAGATCGTCAATTCCATGCCGGTCCCGCGCTCGCGAAGTCTCAGGAAAGTCCATGGCATGATCGGCCAGGTGGCTTTACTGGAAGGCCAGGTCGAGACAGTCAGAAGACTTTCCAGTATGCCAATGGCCCGCAAAGTATCAGGACCGCGGCCATATCCTTCTAAATCAACCTTGCACTCGCGATCAATCTCACTGTCTTCTGAAACTTCCGGTGACCAGTCTGGTTCATCACATAACCGGTCAGTCTCACTCTCATCAGAATCATTCTCTTCTCACTCCGATACCCAATCACAATCGAGCAAAAAGTCTAGTATCTTGTCAGGAAAACCGGTACTTCCACCACCAGAAACCGACAAACCCATCCAGCCCCGAAAAAACCGGCCAGACGTCTTCCGGGGCCGCCCGGTTCTGCAACCGCCCACAAACACATCGCGACACAGATCGCCGACCATATCGCCTGTCCGCGGGGTCGGACACGGCCAAATCCTCGAGTCAGAATAGTCTACATAAAACTTTCCGCTAATGCCTTTCCGCTAATTTCCGCGAAGCGGAACTACAGGCCGACTTGTCGGCCTAGTAAGAAAAAGAAAGAAAAAGATAGATTGAGAGTCCCATATAGAAGGATATCTATGATATATACTTATTTACGAGCAGATAATTAGCCGACAAGCATGAGACACACGTCGACGGCCGAGCCGATGCGCGTGCCCTTCTCGCGAAGCACGTCTTCGATCACGTCCTTGTCGAGCAGCGGGAACATCTGCTGCAGGGTCTCCGACACCTGCGCGAACTCTTTCTGCTGCGCCTCGTGCGCCAGGTACTCTTCGGCCGAGGCCTGGCGCGCGGCGGCCTCTTCGGGCGACGGCTCGTCGGGCGGAGTGGTTTGGGCGCGGTCGGGTTCCTGGTCGAACATTCGTGATGTGAGCGACTTGAACTGCTCAACAAGCAGCCCGGCAGACGCAGACAATACCGACGACGGGTACATATCCGACGCTTCCGGATCGGGCGGACTAGTTGCGTCGAGCTCGAGCTGGCGCGACCGCTCGGCTTCCTGCTTGACGGCGGTCTCGATGTTCGCTTCGTACTCCTCGTCGTCGATGCTGAGACTGGTTTTCTCCAGGCCCTCGATGAACGCGGCTGCCGACGCCAGCATCGACAGATAGTAGCCGGTCTCACCCTGGCGGTGGGCAGCGGCCCGGAACCGGGTGATGTAGTTGATGTTGGAGATGAGATGCTGCGGCTGCGCCTGCAGAACCACATAAATAAGCAGGGGCAAGAACGAGTCGGCGTTCTGCTCCAGCTTGGCCTGGCGGATTAATGCCCATACCACTTTCGAGCAATTCAGCACGCAGATCACTTTATCCCGCGGCGCTCGGTACTGGTTGATTTTCGTCAGCTCTTTAGCGGCCAGATTGATGAAAGAGGCTCCGTTCACAAGGTACTCATCATTAACATCGAGATGACGGCCCTCAATCCAGCTCCAGATCCGCATTTTCTCTTCGAAAACACTATCGCGCAACAAATCCTCATCATGGCCGTCGCGACGCATACTGGCGGCCATGCGGGGCGCAAACGTCCGCGTGTAAAGCCGGTTCAGCACTAACTTCTCCACGCCTTCCTGGCCATGGCCTTTGCGGCGGCTTTCGAGCTCGATAAACGGCGGCGACTGCGTCATGCGGGCGTCAATAAACACCCGGAAATCGTCGATGATTTTCACCTGCTCGTCGGTCGACCAGCTGCGTTTACAGAACTCCTGGAGGAACGACTTGATATACCGCGCGATCGGCTCGGCCGACCGCTGCCGCAAGACATCCAGAAACGACTGGAAATCGAAGGGACCATCGTCGTCGCCGGTCGACTCAGGTTTGGGCATCGACACGGTGAGGGCGGAACTGCGTCGCCGCTCTGGTTTATGCTCTGGTTCAGTCTGAGGCTTTTTAGACTCAGTGGAATCGTCGTTGGTAGAAGACTGTTTAGGTTCTTTGGGTTCGTCTTTGTTGGTTTCTTTAGGCTCTTTAGATTCCTTAGGTTCTTTAGGTTCTTGAGGTTCCTTAGGTTCCCGAGGTTCTTTGGTTTCTTTAGGTTCCTTAGGTTCCTTAGGTTCCTTGGATTCTTTAGGTCCTTCCTTATCTTTGCTGTGTTTCTTGGGTTCATTGGATTCACTGGGTTGTTCCTTTGGTTCATTGGGTTCATTGGGTTCCTTTGGTTCATGTTCGTTGGCTTCATTGGATTCTTCGGGTTTGCTTGGTTTCTGTTCCTTCTCCTTCTCCTTTGACTCGTCCTTTGCCAAAGTCTCTGTAGTTTCAGAAACCGGTTTAGTCCCCTTTTCCGTCTCCTTGGCGGCCTCTAAAGTCTCCTCCTCAAAAGGCTTCGAGACAAGTTTTACCCCGCCAATATCGCCTCTCTCGGCACTAACCGGCGTAGTGTCCAGCTTTGTGGGCGCGGCCGACGGGGTTGCTGGCCCGGGCGGCCGCTGAAGCGGATCAAATTCAGAAAGATCCCCCATAAGGCAAGTGTCAAGTGCTGACTCCGCCAATGTGCGGGATTCTCGTGTACGCATGCCCGGTCGAGGAGGACGGCTCGCTGGCCCGGAGAGAAGTGTTAGTGAGAAGGAGAGGTCCTTCGGGGACTGGGATAATTTATAGAGCCGACCACCGGCTTGCGTTTTGCGGGTCGGTGCTGGCCATGCAAGAACCCGTGACCTTGCAGCCGCTCACCAATGGGGAAAACTGCCTGGTCTATAACGGCGAGATCTACGGCCAGAATGGCAACGATACGGCAAACTTCTTTGCGTTGGTACAGAAAAACGTTCGCGAGGCCGCTAAACTGGAAGGCGAGTTCGCTTTCGTGTATTGGGATGGCCAATGCGTGTGGTATGCACGAGATCGCATTGGCCGCAGGAGCCTGCTGCATAGCTATGATCATGGCCTTATCATTGCGTCGGTGGGGGAAGGTCTTGAGGAATGCGATGCTGGCCGGTTATATTGTTATAATTTCCAATCAGAATCGCTTCAATCGTGGGAAAGAACCCCCTTTTTACCTATTTCCCGCCAGCTCGATTATGCACCTGATATGCCCGAGGTACTGCTCAAAGTATTGACAGCGGCCGTTTCTAAACGAACAGTACGACCAGAAGGTCTGCAAAGAATAGCAGTGTTATTCAGTGGCGGCCTAGATTGTACTTTGATTGCTCGCCTTCTTGATATGTGTCTTCCTAGCCAGGTAGGCATTGATCTGCTTAATGTCGCTTTTGAAAACGCCCGTACGGGCTCGCAGTTCGAGACTCCTGATCGGGTTCTTAGTGAAAAATCGGTTTCGGAACTGATAAACTTGGCTCCTGGCCGTGAATATAACCTTGTGAAAATCGACGTGCCTTACAGCGAGGCCGTCAGCTACTATGACAGTGTCAAGGAGTTAATGGCGCCTTGTTCAACAGTTATGGATCTTAGTATTGCGCTTGCCTTCCACTTGGCGGCTAAAGGAGGCACGTCTACATGCCCGATTTTGTTTTCGGGTCTTGGCGCAGACGAGCTGTTTGCCGGGTATGCGCGACATGCGCGGGCCGCTGCGCGAGACCCTCAAGAGCTTGCTCAAGAACTGGACATGGATTTCGCTCGCCTTGGGTCTCGCAATTTAGGCCGCGACGATAGAGTGTGTGCGGACTGGGGCAAAGAAGTGCGATATCCGTTTCTGGACGCAGAGGTAGTAGGCCTGGCGCAGAAGCTAGGCCTCAACGCCAAAACCGACGGCGTCACTACCAAGATTATTCTCCGCCAAGTCGCGCGTCTAATTGGACTATCTGGTGTTAGTGACGAGCCGAAACGGGCCATTCAGTTTGGGGCCCGGTCGGCAAAAATGGACCCTGGCTCAGGCAGAGTGAAAGGGCAAGATGCTTTAACTTAATTATGAACTCATATATGGATATATGGATGTATTTTAAACTGTATGATCATTTAAACCTTTATAGTGGTTATGTCCGAGAAGTATATACGCGATTGTTTATGAGTAATCTTGACATCCAATGCAATGGCTCAAGTTATCGACGACGACGTTGATGGTGGGGAAATTGTAGATCTGGAGGAATCAAAATTGCACAGTTTGCTCCATACTTACATGGAGATGCATCGGAGATCACGAGACAAAAAGTCGGAGCTTCCTTTTCTAAGGAGATCCGTGCGACATCATATAGATACCGACACGAAACTAATGGACCGGGCCCTGGGAAACCTATTTGTGAAGCAAGCCAAAATAAGGAGACATGCTGCCCGCAAAGCTTCGAGCCGGACTTCCTCGAAGAGAGATAGTCCGGCCGACTATGTCGTGTCTAATAAACAGGTTCCGTCCTGGTACAGGTTATCGGGCGAGAAAGCCAGCAAGAAACTGCGAATGAAAATACACGCTCTTTCCCGGGAAAATTACCGCCGAGGTCTTCCTAGCATGTCAGGTCGCAAAGAATTGCTATCGCGAAAAAGCGCCTCTAAAACGCTTGCTGCTAATAACTTAGCCGCCGATATGCTGGATGCCAAAGATGACTATGGAGACGAGCTATGGACTCCTGAAGAGGATATCCGTCTGCATACAACCATCTGTAAAAGTCTAGAGATGTCCGCTCAGCCCCAGCTTCTCAAACAAGTGCGCGTTACATCGGAAACTAGTGTTTCGGAAGAAAGCAATGTGTTTACTTTGCAGTTAAAGGCTTTGTTCAAAGCAAATGGGGTCGGAAAAACCGTTCTAGCCGAGACGAATAACATAGCCACCCACTGCGTTCCTGAGCTTCGGCGCAACGTGTTCACTGTATCTTCTCCGCTTGTCCTGAACTTGGGCGCGTATCCTGACCTTGATCTCAGCGAAATCCAGTTCCAGGCTGCATTGACCAGCGCAACAATCATTTTTGAGGGCTTGATTGATCCTTTTAAAGGGGAAAACTCTTTGAAAGAGGTTACAGAAATGGATGGTCACAAAACTAGTCCTTTGGATTCATATGAGCAGGTTTTAGCAGTTAAGATTGGGTTAGAAACCGTGGATGAACCAGTCAAAAATGGAGCGAATGGAGCCAATGGAGCCAATGGAGCCAATGGAGCGAATGGATCAAATGGAATGAATGGAAACTCCAACGGCAATAGCACTAATGGCGCTGGCCCAAATGGACTCCTCTGTATGCCTCCAGGATTGCCGACTGTGCCCGAGCCAACAGTAATCTATACAAATCCCTCGGGTACACCACTGCCTATTGTGTTTGATAGGAATCTGGGCGCGGTTCTGAAAGGATATTACTGTCCGCTTTCCGAGCAACAGTTTGATACTTTAAACGATTTGCTTGAGTACCATTCGACGCACCATCCCAGTCTTGGGTTCCAGGCCAAAAAGAAAGTAGGCGACACGCCTGCCACTTACCAGATCGTTGTTAGTACCATTCCAGATATCACTCCTCAGGAAATGTCGTTTGTTTATTTAGCGTCTCCAACCGCGGCCTGGTTAGACCATGAAATCCCCAACTTGGCAGCATTCTTATGCGACGGCGGCATCGACGAAGAGCCTTAAATCCTTCTTTTAATTCCTTTTTAAATCTTTTTTAATTCGTTTCAATTCGGTATATATTATAATTTATTCATGGCTTTCTATTTTGACAGTCGATATTTGAGACTCGCCATGTCCCATCTTACATAGTTGCAAGCCGCAGTATCTTAATCTTACATCATGGCTCGCAATCGCAATCGCAATCTGGTTATCTATACAGTGGTAGCAATTGGTCTTTTCCTATTGTACCGGTTTGTTACCAGTCCGCCTATGGCCGCTGTTAGTGACAACAAGCAGGACTCCAAGGTGAACATCCATCTTGAAGATGTGTTGCCGATTAAGGAAGGAGAAGTGGCTTCTCCCGAAGTGCTTTACAAGAACATTATGAACGAACGGCCATTTTCTCCAGTGGTTATCTTCTCCAAAAGCTATTGCCGGTTTTCAAAAGCAGCTAAGCAGATCTTGACAGAGACTTATACTTTGACTCCGCCTCCCCGGATTGTCGAACTGGACTTGCATCCTCAGGGAGCCGACTTGCAAGCCTATCTTGGAGAAGTCACTGGCCGTCGGACAGTTCCGAATGTGCTTGTTCTTAAGGAAAGCCATGGAGGCGGCGACGATATGGTTGCGTTGCACCAGTCTGGAGAGCTTATTTCCGCATTTGAGGAGTGGGGGAAAGGATATCTTAGTGTCAAGGCTAACTGACCTTGATATAGTTGACTCTAGCCATAGTACTTATATAGTTGACTATAGCATAGTACATTTCTATTTCGCTTTCTTCAATTCTAGTTGTTTAAGCTATCTATCTAGATGCTCGTACTACACTGGTACTGGTACTTATTGATAGCCAGCATCGATAACTAGATATTATTCAGGTATTCAAATATTATTTATCAATCTTATGCGACTCTTTTAATACCCGCTTCTATCTTAGCCTATTTTACTAACCGCACTAAACCTCCTGGCACGCGAACCAGACACGGGTTAGGGTCTCCTTCCCAAATAGGAATAGTAATTGAATTTCCTCTCCCACCCCAATCTTTCCATCTATCATGAACTCCACAGATCTGTCGTCAGATGCCCCCGGGGTGCCCAGATCGGCAAATGCTATACCGTCATCCCGGTCCGGCTCCCAGATGTATATGAACTCTGATTTCTCCGCCCAGCCCAACCAGGAGTATCAGAATAACGACGACCAGCCCATGGACGAGCTGCGAAGGGCTGCCCGCTCTTTGGACTTGTCGGGCATTCCCAAGGTCACGGATGCTACCGGCGAAAAGGTTCGCGAAAGTTTCGAGGCGTTTCTGTCCAGTTATAAGGCCCCTAATGATAATACCCGCTACTATATCGAGCAGATCCAGGGCCTGCGCACCTATAACTTGAGCACCATCTACGTGGACTGCGCCCATATTAACGAAATGGACCCTACGCTTGCCGAGGCGATCTTTAACATGTATTACCGGTTTCTTCCCTTCCTGAACCGGGCGTTGCGCAACCTTATCAAACGGTACCAGCCTGCCCTGCTGTATGGCTCAGGCTCCGGCATCAATGTAGCCAGCGAAGTAGCTGCTGCTGGCGTTACTGTTAACGATGCGCATCAACCCACTCAGAGTGAGAGTGCGTTTTCGTCGTCGGCTTCGTCGGCATCGGCAACTGATAACGAGAAAGTGTTTCAGATCGCTTTCTATGGCCTACCCCTTATTAACAAGGTGCGCGATCTTCGCACCGACAAAGTCGGCTCGCTCATGTCGATTTCCGGTACCGTCACCCGTACTTCCGAGGTCCGGCCCGAATTGTTCAAGGCCGCGTTTACTTGCGATAACTGCCGCACTGTAGTAACCGGCGTGGAACAGGTGTTCCGCTACACCGAGCCCTACATGTGTCCCAACCCCACCTGCCAGAACCGCACTGCCTGGACATTGATGCCGGCTAAGTCGCAGTTTGTTGATTGGCAGCGGGTCCGGGTCCAGGAGAACCCGGGCGAGATCCCTACCGGATCCATGCCTCGTACTATTGACGTGATTCTGCGCGGTGATATTGTCGATCGGGCCAAGGCCGGTGATAAGTGTATCTTCACCGGTACCGAGATTGTTATCCCTGATGTATCTCAGCTTGGTCTGCCTGGTGTTAAGCCGTTTGCGTTCCGCGACACTCGTAGCCAGGGCCGTGGCGAGGGCATGAACGGTGCAGTTAGCGGGCTGAAGGCGCTTGGTGTTCGCGATTTGACTTATCGCATTGCGTTCATGGCTACTATGGTTCAAGATGGTGGTAATCGCGTTGGTGGTGGGTCCGATATGCGCGGCGACGTTGATACTGAGAATCAGGACCAGGATGAGTTCCTGAATTCGTTGACCAAGGAAGAGATTGACGAGCTCAAGGAAATGGTCAATGCGGAAAACATCTACTCCAAACTGATCCAGTCAATTGCCCCTACTGTGTGGGGTCACGAGATCATCAAAAAGGGTATTTTGCTCCAGTTGATGAGCGGTGTGCACAAGACTACCGTTGATGGCATCCAACTGCGGGGTGACATTAATGTGTGTATTGTGGGTGATCCTTCAACCTCGAAGTCGCAATTCCTGAAATACGTGGTAAGCTTCCTTCCTCGCTCCGTATATACCTCCGGAAAGGCATCGTCGGCGGCCGGTCTCACTGCTGCCGTCGTGAAAGACGAAGAAACTGGCGAGTTTACTATTGAAGCCGGAGCTCTGATGTTGGCTGATAACGGAATTTGCGCCATTGATGAGTTCGACAAGATGGATCTGCGCGACCAGGTGGCTATTCATGAAGCCATGGAGCAGCAGACGATCTCGATTGCCAAAGCAGGCATCCATGCCACTTTGAATGCTCGTACCTCGATTCTGGCTGCTGCCAATCCGGTTGGCGGCCGCTATAACCGCAAGGCCAGTTTAAGAGCCAATATCATGATGAGCGCGCCTATTATGTCGCGGTTTGACTTGTTCTTTGTTGTTTTGGATGATTGCAATGAACAGGCCGATTCCAGACTGGCCGACCACATTGTGGCTCTTCACATGGACCGTGATGCTGCTATTGAGCCGCCGTACTCCACGTCGCAGTTGCAGCGCTACATTCAATATGCCCGCACGTTCCGGCCCCGTCTTACCAAGGAGGCGCGTGACTATGTGGTGGATCGCTACAAAGAATTGCGGCAAAACGACTCGATGGGTGCCGGGCGTAATAGTTACCGGATCACGGTGCGTCAACTGGAGTCGCTGATCCGGCTCAGCGAGGCCATTGCCCGAGTGCATTGTGTGAACGAAGTAACGCCGGAGTTTGTGCGTGAAGCGTTTAATCTGCTGCGGCAATCGATTATCCATGTCGATCGTGACGATGTCGAGATGGAAGACGACGGAGTGCCGCTAACCGCCATGACCATCGACCGCACCCATAGTGGCGGCTCGTTGGTAGCCACACCCAAGACCAAGATCACGTACGAGAAGTACATGGCGATTATGAACTTGCTGTTGCAGCGCATTAGCATGGGCAGTGAAGACGAGGGCGTGCAGGGCCCCGATCTGATTCGATGGTACCTCGAAAGCCAGGAAGAGAATATCCACACTGAGGAGCAGCTGAGCCACGAAGAGGCTTTGGTCCGTAAGGTGATCAAGCGGCTGGTCAAGGATAACATTCTAATGGAGCTACGGGGTGAGAGTCTGAATCTGCGGGACACTGACGAGGCCCCCGAGGTGGTTTCGTATGTTGTTCATCCCAATGCGGCTACTCATGAGAGTTAGTTAGTTATAATTTATAGGTAGGTTGCAGCAGTATAAGGTGCAAATAAGATCAAAAAAGGTCCTGATAATTACCTCCAATAGCCAGTTAGTGAAAGGGAACACAAGAATCAAGTTACCCTGCACGCGCGCCAGTAATTAAGGGTTAGGACCCAGACGCGTCATGGTTTAAACCCGCTCGCCCGAGAAACCCGCCCTTTATACATTACTGTCATGTTGGAAGCCAAACTGGACCAAGCTGTGCAACTGAAGAAAATCGTCGAGGCTATCCGAGACATGCTGGGCGAGTGCAACTTCGAGTGCTCCGAGAACGGCATTGCTCTGCAGTCGCTGGACAAATCGCATATTGTGCTGGTGGCTCTGCTGCTGGGCTCGGACGGATTCAGCGAGTTCCGCAGCGACCGCGCGATCACGCTCGGTCTTAACATCAACTCGCTCGCTACCGTGCTGCGGTGTGCCGGGAATGAGGATGTTTTGACCCTGCGGGCCGAGGATAAGGCTAATGAGCTGTCGCTCACGTTCGAGGATCCCAAGCAGGACCGGATTTCCGAGTTCAATCTGCGGCTTATGGACATCGATCAGGAATACCTGGGTATCCCCGAGACCGACTACACTGCTACCATTGTGATGCCTGCGGTTGAGCTGCAGCGCATTCTGCGCGATCTCAAGGCGCTTTCCGAGGCAGTGACCATCGAGGTCGACAAGGAGGGCGTGCGGTTCACTGCTGAGGGTGATCTGGGTAAAGGGTCCGTGCACCTCAAGCCGTTCACCGATCTGGAGAACAGCGAGAACTCGGTGACCATCAATGTCGCCGAGCCGGTGAGCCTGTCGTTCAACCTGCAGTACTTCAACAACATCACCAAGGCTACCACGCTGGCGTCGCAGGTGAGCCTTCAGATGACCCAGGGTATGCCTGCTGAGATCGAGTACAAGCTGCCCAACGGCCATGTGCGGTACTACTTTGCTCCTAAGATCGACGAGGACGAGTAAGCTTGTAGGGGTGTTTATATAGGTTAATTTAGGGCCTTTCCTTTTTCTCTTGTCTTTCTCTCGTAGATTTACTTTAGACCTAGTTATACTAGCTACCCGCTTTTCTTTTTTTTGGGTGGTTTGACTTGTCAAACCGCTTCTCTTCGCGACCGGTCACGTGTAGTCACCATTCCGCGTAGCGGAACAACAGATCGGCTTGCCGGCCTAGTAAAAAAGAAAAAAAAAGAAGAAAAAAAGGAGGAGAATGGAAAAGAGAAGGAAATACGAGTCAAAAGTCGGGGATTTAAGTTCACCAAGGCGCCCGTCCCTAACCCTATACCAACATCACTCCCCGTTCTCCCAAATTGTAAACAAACACAATGCAACGTCCGTGGATCACCGGCGAGCTGGCCTTTGCCGGCCAGGTGCTTGACAATTTCACAGAACATTGTGCTAATCATGTCAATACAACCCTGGATATGTTAATGGATACCCTTCCTGATGGCGTGTCGGTGTGTAGAGCTCCTGAAACGGCAGTTGATAATGCGTGCTCCAGTGCCGTTTCCAGTGCTGGCACATGCGCAAGCACTTGCACGTTGGATGCAATGGATGTATCATTGCCGGGTGGAAAAGGATCTGCTCGGTCAACTCGGTCAACTCAGTCCACTCGGTCAACACGAGCTGCGGGCCCGGGAGCACCGGTATTACGGCCGGTCCAACCCGAAGCATCCCGAGCCAAGCGGACGCACCCATCGCCTGGGCGGTCACCAGCAAGCAAAAAGCCATTGCATTTGAGCCCCATGCGGGCTTGCCCCGGAAGCCCGTTGCGCGAGAGACCAACCGAGACAGACCAATCAGTCAACTCGCCTACTCGCGGCAGATCACCTGCGCGCTCCCCTGCGCGGTCGCCGGCCACGCATACCTCTGGAAATTCTCCCCGAATGCCCCTCGCGGAGCTGAATACCACCAATGGGATGGGAGGAATGGGCAAAAAGGCCGAGCGGCCCGTTAAGAGCAATAACCCGCTTTCGCGCTTGCTAATGCCTACTGCCGCCAGTGCTGCTCGGGTGCAGACGCTTCCATCAGAGAATACCGACTCACCTTTGGCCCGTAAAGCGGGGCTCAAACATGCCGGCAGTAATGCAAGCCTGTCGAGTGTGTCAAGCGTATCCTCTATTAAGAAGTCCGTGCAGCCTGCTCCTGCTCCTGCTCCTGCTGCTAGCCAGCCTACTAATCCACCTGCGCAGGAAAGTACACCGGCAAACAAGACAGATGGCCCAGCCAATCGGGTTTTACGCTCAGCCAGCCGCTTTTTGGGTCTCTCCAAAGAGCCTTCCGAATCGGTCGCCCATAAACCTTCTTCGGTTATGGTGCCTACAGCTGCGGCGGCTGCAAAGATCCGGCCCCCGTTTAAAGTTGCCAAACCATCTAAAGTGGTTCCTGCTAGCCAGGTCACGCGAGCACCAGTTTCCACTGCCACCGTCGTCACGCCTGGTCCAAGAATTGTGCAGACCCCCGGCGGGCCAACTGTAGTAAAGAATACCTCGGCATCGACCACATCGACCATGCCGCCGCCTTCTACTAGTCAGTTCCCGAAAGTGAACCTGGCCGCGCCAAAGCCGCTGGACGGCTTGGCATACTCCAAAGAGAAGATCCAGATCGTCGGCATGCCGCCGCCAGCAGTGTCCAAGATCGAATCTCCGGCCCCACCAAGTTTGCCGGATATCTCAGATTGCGACGAGAGTTCTGTTCTGCTCGAATGGGCCAATACCCCCGAAGTGGCCAAACAGCTGGAGGCACAGCTTAATATCGACCCTATGTCGGTGTTTGGGCCCATGGCCCCATTGCACATGGGAGCCATCTTCAATAACCGCAAGCTTCGGCCACGAACGTCTTCCGGTGTTTGGGATCGCGACGGTCTTTCCTCGACCGAACAAGCAGACTACAACGCGCGCATGGGCTTCTCAAAACAAGACTAGCCAAAGAGCTAACAGCTAACAGAGCTAGTAGATCTAGTAGAGCATAGGGCTGGTAGAGAAAGTATAGGAAATGTAATTATTTTGACATGTTTAACGCTTTCAACTATATTCTAGATGGACATGTCCTATATGGTATGTGGTTTCGACAAGCAATTGTTGTTAGGGTTGTCTCGGCGACAATCTGCAGGCCGGGGAAGCTTGCTTGGTTAGCTTAGCCCTAATTTTAGTAAATTGCAGGTAAAAATATCCTGGCCAGACGGGTCCCCCCTTTATGCCCATTCAAAACGCTTGGCAAAACACTGGAAACATGGGCATGTTGGTGCCGTGGATATTAATAGCACCACCGGCGATGATGCGTTGCGACGCCGTGAAAAGCACCTTTATGCACGAGCATAGCCGAGTTGATTAGACCGAGGCGGCTAGTTCCACTAGTCACGCAGCCACGCGGTTAGGGGTGCGCGTGCCGGACCGCAGGGGGCACGAGCGCGTGGATACGCGAATGGTGGGGCCTACGGATGGATCATGGCAGATATAGAGGTTACTTCTCGACTGGAATTGCTAGAATTTAAAGACTAGACCTTGTTAAGTATATACTAGTTGCCTGGCGAACATATAGTCGTTGCCCCGAGACGCCCCACACCATGCGCATGATTTGCTCACCTGCAGGTGGCGTGCGTTTCCAAAAATACCCTCGCAACCCCTTGAAGAGCTATACTACAGCATACCCTTGTAAATAGGGGCGTCCGAGGATGCCCATATAAAATATCACATTTTTTTTGCCAACCCTCCAGCTATTGCCTTCTTTTTCTCGAAAGTTACATTTTGCCAAGGTGCAGCATCATCGGGGTGGCTGGGGGAGGCTAAGAAAATGCACCGCGCTTTGTCAGCGGTGCGCGTTCTATTTAAAAGGAACGCCAGATCTGGCGTTTGGGTACAACCTTTCCATCTCCCTTTGCTTTTTTTTTACAAAAAAATTTCAGAATGGGTGCCGGACGGACATGTTTGATTCTTTTGTTCCCTATGCTGGCTTCGCTGGCCACCATTGTATTTGCCATTGTCACCTTCTTTGGCTCCTATAAGAATGCGTGGGGTCTACGCGATGTCTACTTTATGAAGCTGGATTTCTCCAACATCAAAATAGACGGCGTGTCGGTCAGTAACATTGCTAATGAGCTGGGCATTTCCACTATCTACCAGGTAGGTACCAATGGCTACTGCTATGGTTCCGCTGGCAGCAGTAATGGCAGCGTCAGTCTCGAGGGATGCAAGACGCCCACCATTCCTTTTTGGTTCGATTTGGTGGGCATCATTGACGATGCTTCCAACAGCACGTTGATCAAGGAGCTTTCGCTTCCTTCCGAGATCACCAACTATGAGACCATTCTCAAGAAGGCCTCGTACGCCATGTGGAGTTGCTGGATTGCCACCATGGGTCTGTCGGCCATCACTATTTTCTGTGGCTTGTTCAGCTTTACATCCCGCATAGGTTCATGTTTCACCAGCTTCGTTAGTCTGCTGAACTTCCTGGCCGCCGTGATTGCTGCTGCCATCTCGACCGCCATCTACAAGGTTTACAGTAACAAGTTCACTGAAGAGTTTGATACTTTGGGTATCACAGCTAGTCTTGGTCGCGTTGGTATTGCACTCGCATGGGTCACCGCTTTTGTTGCCCTTCTCAGTATGTTCCTGTGGGTGTTCTCTATCTGCTGCGGCTCGACGCGTCGCCGTGGCCAGATGGTTATGGAGGAGAAAGAGCCATTTATCGGCTATGTCCCCCAACAGCACGGCCACCACCATGCTTACTGAACGTTGTGACGCTTTCTAGCATTATTTATTCATGGTATATAGTTGATTTCATTTCCGTATAGATTTTTTTTCGGATAAATAAGCCGGTCAGATCAAAGCTTGTGGGGGGCTGACATTTTTTGTTTATCTTCCCGCCACTTCCCAACCCTTGAAGATTAAAATCTCTGGCGCCTTGTAGGTATCGATTGAGCTCTATCGAGAATGAAAACTGGGTTCTAGTGCTGTACACTATATCTCATAGTATACATTTTCCCCGCAGGATGGGGTTGAGACTATGTTGAGATCGGTAGGCCTTGGTAATGCTCGGGGACCTGCCCGGGGGCTGCAGCTGATGGCTGGGTAATCAATGCAGCACGCGGTGAGGCCAGCCCCGATAAGCCGAAACTTCATTTTTTTAAAGCCAGAAAGACTATCTGGCCCCCAAATTACATCTGGAAATATAATCGAACAGTTCTGGCTTTTCACGTGCGATGGCAAAAGAGCTCTTGGCAGCAAAGCTTTCTTGTTACCGTATGCGGCAAAGCGGACATTGTGCTGCTATATTACCGGCAATTGCAAACTCAAACTTTGATAGATTGGCACCACACCATACTGCATGAAAAAACTCTATCTTCTAAATACTAGTTAGCTCCCTTAACAGCGCATCCCTATACGGGATCGACGGTTGAGTGGTTAACGTTGTTTATCACCCTATGTCATCCATGCACGGCACCGCAACTTCCTGTATCGTGATGGCAACCCTAGACCTGACAGCGTTGATTAGACAGCGCCGATTTTTTTTTAGTGTTACCCACCACAAGGCTTCTGGATATCGTATGAGCAGCTCGTTTCGAAAGCTCCGACGGCTTGTTCTCGCCGGTGTCTTGGCAACTGGGTTTGTTTTCCTGGTTTTAAGAGGGTTATCTCACCCTCTTAGCCGATCTATTGATATTGGATTGCCAGGACATGCGTCAAAGGAAAAAATCCGCAATGATCCGCAAATGGCAGCTATCGGTAGCTTCCTAAAAGACCAAATCGCTAATATTATCAACGCAAAGCCCAAAGGAGTGCCAGCTCTCAACGTTTACAACCTTCATTTAACCGACAGCAATGGGTTTCCAACTTTTCCCGAGCATATGGATAGCGAGAGCTTGTTAAACTACCTACAAGTATCCGATATCTCTAAGAAGGAGCTGAAAAGAGCGCATAGCCAGATGGTGAACTCTCTGCCTGATGAAATCCCCGCAGGGCTTTTCAATGGCACCGGCATCGTCATGACAGCAGGAGGCAAATATTTCCCCATAGCCTTGGTGGCTATACGATGGATCCGAGAAAGCAGCGATATTCCTATTGAATTATTTATGGCTGACTGGTCCGAATACGAGCCTGACTACTGTGAGAAGCTGTTACCAGAGCTTAATGTGCAATGCCGAGTAGTGACCGAGATCTATGGTGAAGAGGCTCTCAAGGACCTTGAGTACAAAGGATATCCTTTGAAAGTATTAGCCACTATGGCCTCGTCTTTTGACGATGTTTATTTAATGGATACCGACTCTTATCCCATGATTGACGTTAAAACCGTGTTCACCAGCGAGCCGTACCTATCCACTGGCTACATTATGTTCCCTGATTTCTGGGAACAAATGACTTCGCCCCATTACTACGATATTGCAGGCCTTGTTCTTGGGGGCCGCGCCCGCGGCGATCCAAATGATCCTTTTCTAAAACAGCAAGACCGTCAGGGGGCCATTCCCGGTCTCACTGTTGAAAGCGGTCAAATCTATGTGAGCAAAACTAGGCACCTCCGCTCCCTTCTTCTGGCGACTTATTATAATGTTTACGGACGCAAGTACTACTACCCACTGATTATGCAGGGTGGGCCTGGTGAAGGCGATAAGGACACATTCCCGGCTGCTGCTGTTGCCCTAGATGAGCCCTATTACAAAGTGGATAAGATGGGTGTTGCCGGTGTCCATACTGATCATTTCATTCTTTTTGGAATGCTTCAGTACGATCCCGTGGATACTTATGCAAAGGGACCTAACCTGGATAAGTATCGGATTGGAACTGCCCACTGCAATATGGCAAAATTCAACCCCCGACTCATGTTTGATGACTTTGATCAGAACGATGAACGTTCATTTCGGCCTCGGCGCATTTTCGGTCCCTTGGCTGGCGCAAAAGATGTGTTCCAGACTGATAACGACGTGGAAATCCAGCTGTTTGATGCCGTCCGGGTCGTCACCTGTGAATGGGCGCATGAATTGGGATACACTCCTTCCGATTGGTCGGGCCGTAATATTGGAGAGTGGTGCAAGCGCCTAGAAAGTCATATCGATTGGCTTTCATTCCATCCTGAAGGGGTGTGAGGTTATTCACCCCATTTTGTCTTCCTATGTATATTAGAGTTCATAGATATGTTGAGACTGATATGAAACGAATTATAACAAAAGTAGAGTTAATAATTCCCATACCCGTACTACAGCTCAAATATCCGACGGTTAGCGGAGGCACGTAGACCTAATCCAGATCGACCCAAGTTCGTGCTTGGAATCCACGCGACCCGTTAAATTGGTTACTAAACGATACATATATTCATTGGGTAAGCAGATGAATTTATCAATGAAAGATGCTGAGGGGTACTAAGTATAAACCCTGACCTCGGGACTCCCAACTGGAGGGTGTTGGGTAGCACCCAAATCAAATTATGGTTGTTACATAACACAGTCCTCAATCAATATTGCCAAACACCCAGTACCCCTAGGCTGTGCCTTTCACATGGCCCAAGACCCCTTATAACAAAATTATATTATAGACCAAAAACACATTTCAAGCAGTAACATGATAGAATATCAACAAAAAAAGTAGACAATTCCGAAAAAACAACCAAATAAAGAAGTAGTCACACTAGCAGGAGGGACTTGAAGCCGGCGAGAGAGCGACGGTGATTGGGCCACGGTTGTGATAAGATTGGGGTAGGCAAATGGGGGGTATTAGGGTCTAGGCAGGACCAAATGAACCTGTGGTAGTTATATAAGACCCCTATGGAAGCATGTTCCCAAGGCCCAGCACCCCCTAAGATTGGCTCGGGCCATACCCAAAACCCCCTCCGAAGGGGTGTTATATTACAAATTTAGTAGTAAAGGGGTGCTAAAGGGGTGCTAAAGGGGTGCTAAAGGGGTGCTAAAGGGGTGCTAAAGGGGTGCTAAAGGGGTGCTAAAGGGGTGCTAAAGGGGTGCTAAAGGGGTGCTAAAGGGGTGCTAAAGGGGTGCTAAAGGGGTGCTAAAGGGGTGCTAAAGGGGTGCTAAAGGGGTGCTAAAGGG
>JAKTTL010000061.1:0-20929 GCA_030581455.1 Wickerhamiella allomyrinae
GCTAAGACGGGTTGCTTGCTCCACAGGTTTTTTGCTGCGCAAGTGACGCAATAGGGTACGGGTTGTGGTGCACAAGCCTGCAGGAGCAAACCGGGTTGCCTACCGGGGTTGCTCTATGGTTGGGGTACCACAAACATGATGAAGGAGGGCACTAACCTGGGAATTAAGTTGAAAGCCTCGTGATTCTGGCTAATTGGCGGCTACTTAATTATGACTAGCGCCCTGCAGGGGCTGCCTTTCATCTGCATGGCAAGGTTGGTATTATTCAATTGCGGTTGGGGAGGGAAAATCCCCCCCTATTTTGATGGGCAATCCCCTGACCATGCATAAGCATGCTCAAGCAGGGCTCAAGCAGTCCCAAGCAGGGCCAAGCAATCCCAAACCATAATAAGCTTGCGCTATTGATATGAGACGCTTTAGGCGAGCTATTGTTAGGCGAAGTTAGATCTATATTTACGCAATGGGCTCGGCGCGCCAAATTAACCTGGCGCAGGCCATCAAACTTTACGGCGAGGGAGATCTATTTTTATAACCTCGGTTGCTACTTGGGAGCAGGGTGTCCCGACCGGGTTTAGCAAGTGGTTGGCCCTTACCCGGAACGTGTAGGCGCATGGTGTGGAATGCTAAGCGTGGGAGCCTTGAGGTATAAACAGGATAACCGGGGGTATAACCGGCTAAGTTAAATAAGGTTTGCTGTTTAATTAGATTTAATGAGTCTAACTGTCTGTAACCCTAGCAGCCAGCAACACTAACTAGGACACCAGTAGCTGCTAGCAAACTCTGCCACTAACTGCCACACCAGTACAGCCCAATAGCCTAATAGCCGTACAGTACAGCAAGCAATAGCTACTAACAACTACAACTAACCACTAGCCCTAGTCACTACTAGTAACTACTAGTCACTAGTCACTACGAACCACATACAATACCCAATCAGTGACTCCCACTATAATTAACGGCAATTCCCACTAACACCACCCCAACTTCAATTCACTAACAACCCCAACTTCAATTACACTAACTAAAACCCCCAACTTCTATTAACACTAACCAACACCAACACCAACAAACAACAATCTAATCTAACAACTATGCACCCCACACCAGCCTAATCAAATACATAATCCAAGCAACCTAAATTCCCTATCAAAGCCCTTACAAAACAAAACCTACAAACCCTCAAAGCCTTACAAAACTTACAACCCCTCAAAGCCCAAAGCCCGAAGCCCAAAGCCTTAGACCGGCTGGGACCGGCTGACCTTGGACCCCTGGAGAGGCTTAGTCCGCGCCAGGAGAACCCTAGCCCCGACCAGACCGCCAAGGTCACAAATCACTGCATTTCATCATCAGAGCTCCCCTTATCCCTCCCCCCTCCCTCCCCCCTTAGTTACCGGTAACGAAAAAAAAAAATGGTTCCTGCACCGGATAGCATTCGCAAGAAGCTGGTGATTGTGGGAGACGGCGCCTGCGGCAAAACATGTCTGCTGATCGTGTTCAGCCAGGGAAAGTTCCCCACCGTTTATGTGCCCACCGTGTTCGATAACTACGTGAGCGACGTGATGGTCGACGGCAAGCGGGTGGCGCTGGCTCTGTGGGATACTGCTGGCCAAGAAGATTTCGACCGCCTGCGTCCCCTCAGCTATCACGACACCAACGTGCTGCTGGTGTGCTTTGCGGTCGACCAGCCCGACTCGCTGGAAAACGTCAAGGAAAAGTGGTATGCCGAGGTCATGTACTACTGCCCGCACTTGCCGTTTGTATTGGTGGGTTGCAAGGCCGATTTGCGCGACAACCGCCAGACCCTGGAGATGCTGCAGCGCACATCGCAGACCCCCGTGACCTACGCCGAGGGCGCGGCGGTGGCCGAGAAGATCGGCGCCATCAAGTACTTGGAATGTTCGGCCCGCACCGGCGAGGGCGTGCGCGAGGTATTTGAGACCGCCACGCGGGCGGCGCTTGCGCCCAAGCCGAAGAAGTGGGGCGGCAAAAAGGACAAGAAAGAGAAGAAGGCCAAGAAGGGCAAGAAAGAAAGCAGCTGTGTGATTCTCTAGATTGTAGGTGATTAATAGTTTGTTTCTGTCGTATATCAAATTAGTTTCTGTTTGGCGATAGCTACATTGGCTTTAGCTTTATTTAGCTTTATTTAGCTCGATTTAGCGCTCAAAATAGTCTCTTGGCACCGGTTTTATGCCCCAGTTTCACCAGGTTTGACCCCCATTTTGGCCTCGAGGTGCCCCCGAGTCCTCCCCAGAAGCCAGCAGTCTCCCGCCTGCCGCCCTTACCTCCAAGCATGGGTTGCTGCGGCGAGTGGCTTCTAGCCGCCGTTTCAGGTCGCCCGCTCCGCCCACGTGCTATGCACAACCCACGTGCGCCCCACCCGCATCCACGTGCCCCGCCCGCTAGACTATAAATAGCCGCCGTTTCCCCCGCCATTTCCGTGGTTGTCGCCGAATCCACGCCATCTCCGGCCCGAACCAACCGGCCATCATCTCGTTGGGCTCTTGTGGTCGCGGGTTAGGGCCAAACCCTCCCCTCTATGCTGATCGCGAGCTATTAATACATCTCGCTATTCCTCTTCTTTTTTCCTTCTTTTTTTTTCCGTACTAGGCCGACAAGTCGGCCTGTAACCGCTTCGCGGAGATATTTACTCTTTCTTTTTCTTTTTTTATACTAGGCCGACAAGTCGGCCTGTAACCGCTTCGCGGAAGTGTCTTACTACCCTTTGAGTAATAGGCAAGCCAGTATAGTTCATATTCTGAACCAAAATACTATCAATTGACATTGATTTCCTTCCCGCGAAGCGGATACAGGCCGACTTGTCGGCCTAGTAAGAAAAAAAGAAAAAAGAAAGAAGAAAGAGAAGAAAAAACGTAACTAGATATCTATTACCATCCGCGAAGCGGTTACAGGCCGACTTGTCGGCCTAGTATGAAAAAAAAGAAAGAAAAAGAAAGAAAAAGAAAGAAAGGAAAGACAGAAAGAGACTGAATTTATAGCGAGAAAACACCGTAAGTGGTTTGTAGTTCCCATACTGATGCTGTAACTTATGTGACTACAAATGGGGGGTGGTAGGCAGGGGTGTAGTAGGCAGGGGGTGTTGGGAGGGGGTGTTGAGCAGGAGGGGTACTGGGGCACAAGGCTGATCTACAGGTTGCCCTTGGTGTCCGTCCACACATAGTTCTGGTTACGCGGGATCTCATAGCCCAACTTCTCGACAAACTTCTCCACCGTCTTCGGGCCACGCGAGCCGTAAGGATAGTGCTCGACCGTGACGTCGCCCTCGTCGATCTTGTGCAGCAGCGGGGTGAAGATCTTCCACGCCTCGTCGAGCTCGTCGTCGCGCACAAAGTTCGAGTGGTCGCCGTTGAGGCAGTCGAGAATCAGCGACTCGTAGGCCTGCGGGATCTGCAGGTTGCTGAACCGGCGGTTATAGGTGAAGTCCAGGTCGGTGGTCACGGTCTGGGTGCTTAAACCGGGGTACTTGGCGTTGATCTTCATGTAAATGGCCTCTTTGGGCTGCACGCGAAGCACCAGCTCGTTGCGGGCAATGTTCTGGAACATGCCCTTGGGCACGGGCTTGAGCTGGAGGCGGATCTCGACTTTGCTGTCGTTCAAAGCTTTGCCGGCCTTGAGAATGAACGGCACGCCTTCCCAGCGCTCGTTGTGGATCTCCACTGCCAACGCGGCATAAGTCGGCGTCTTGGAGTTCGGGTTCTTAATCGTCTTGTCGTCCAAGTAGCCGGGCTTTTTGCCGTCCTCGCTCGCAGTGTACTGGCCGAGAATGACCTCCTCGGCCTTGATGGGCTGGATCGCTTTAAGCACCTTGACTTTTTCGTCCCGGATATCCTCTGGCCCAAACGACACCGGCCGCTCCATAGCCACCAGGGAAAGCACCTGCAACAGATGGTTCTGCATGACGTCGCGGATAATGCCGATATCGTCGAAGTAGCCGCCGCGGCCCTCGGTGCCGAACGGCTCCTTGAAAGTGATCTGCACCGTGTCGACGTACCGATTGGACCAGCACGCGGTCATGAACATGTTGGCGAATCGCACAATCAGCAAGTTCTTGACCATCTCTTTACCCAGGTAATGATCGATCCGGTAGATCTCGTCCTCACTGAAAAGCGGGGCAATTTCCGCCTGCAGCTTGCGAGAACTCTCCAAATCATGGCCAAACGGCTTCTCAATGATCACCCGCGTATGGCCCTTGTCGCCGCCCACATAGCATTCCTTCTTGATGTGCTCACACACCTCGCCAAACACGGACGGCGGCAACGCCAAGTAAAACAGGCGATTGACCGGCTGGCCGCTCAGGCCCATCTCGTTCTCGCCGTCGACAATCACCTGATTGAGATGCTCGTAATCCTTGTCCTGATCATACGAGCCGCGCACGTACTTGCACAGCTTCTTGAACTCCTCGGCCTTCTCGGAAGTAGCGGCGCCAATGAGCTCGAAATGCGACGACAGTCGTTTGTGGAACTCTTCCTGGCTGAGGTCCGAGCGAGCGTAGCCGAGAATGCGCGCCTTATCGGGGAGATGCTGCTGGGTGTAAAGAGTAAAAAGGGCAGGAAACTGATGTTAGTATGTGTTTGAGAGTGATTGGGGTGTGTAGAGTAGATTGCTTTCATTTTTGCGGGGATTTTTCTTTTTTTTCGGTTTTTCCTTACTAGACCGACAAGTCGGCCTGTATCCGCTTCGCGGAAAGGGAAAAAAACCCCTGGAAAATAGAAAGATTACTTGCAAACACTTTCCCCCTCTTCTGGACCGCCAATTCCTAGCACCAAACCTCGCTTGCTGCCGGAAACCACGTGGCGTTCCAAGGCCTTCCATGAAGGCCAATTATTAAGTACTTACCGTCTTCTTAGACGCCAGATCGCCGCTGGCGCCAAGCACCACAATGGTGGCGTTCTTCTTGAACGAAATCAGGTTTTGTTTCGAGTCACTCGCCATGGCCAATTGAGCAATGGGATGCAAGGAGGGAGGCAGGTTATATAACCCCCGGGGCCCGTCCCGCTGACAAACCGCCTGCATCGGCGGCCGGCGTCGGCACAAAAACCCGGGCCAATCACATCGCAAGGGTGGGCAGCAGATATCGTCGGCAATAACTTTGAGGCGCCGGTGTCGCCGTTTTGGCGCCCCAAAAATCGCCCTTAAATCTGCCTAGCTCCGATCCGCCGCTCCACCGCCACCACAAAACCATGCCCTGGCGTGCATGAATAATGCCTGCCGCCTTGCTAGCCCTGCAGATGGCTTGCTGATAACATCTGCCCCACCACAATCGCCTTTATACCTGTAACCAGATCAAATAGTATCTTATACATCTTATATACGTCTTATATACGTCTTGTATACATCAATTGTGGCTTTGGTTTCTTCTTTTTTTTTTCTTTTTTGTACGCGACCGACAAGTCGGTCGGTATTCCGCTTCGCGGATGGGACTGATTGTGGAATTGCAGATCTACAGAGTAAATGAGTGCAAATGGGCGCAAATGGAAATATGAAACATGCTAAATAAATAACTATAGATATGCAATACCGGATTAAGCTGCTTTTCCGCGAAGCGGAACTACCGGCCGACTTGTCGGCCGAGTAAGAAAAAAAAGAAAGAAACACCCAGGAAAAGACCCAGGGAAAACTACCACTGGGTGCCGATAGTGATGGCCGCCGGAAGACGTTCGTCGCGCTCAACTGGTTTGTAGTGCGTGTGCATGAGCTGCGCGTCGATATGCATGCCGAGGGTGTCGAGGTCGCGCGCGACGGTCGGCTCGGTAAGGGTGGTGCGCGGGAGCGACGCGTACATGCGATCTAGCTGCTCGATAAATAGTTTGGGCGCCAGCGAGGCCGGTCCTGCCAGCTGGCCGCCGCCGTTGATGCAGCCGCCCGGACAGGCCATGACCTCGACGTAGTCCCATTGTTTGGGGTCGGCCGAGCGCGTGGGCGCGCGGCGCACTTTCCCGGGCGACGGTTTGAGTTTGCGCACCAGGTTCTGGATGTTGCGGAACCCGTAGACCTGCGCGGCGCGGAAAACAACGTTGCCGGAACTGTCGACGACGTGGTGCTCGGCCGTATCGGCGTTTTTCAGCGGTAGCGACAGAACTTGCGAGCCCGGATGCTGTTGCTGCGCTTTGGCAAGCACATACGCAAGGTATCCGCCTGACGACGAGCCCATATTGGATGTCCACTGCTCGTTAGCGGGCCAATTAGCGGGAGTAACATCGGCTTCCGATAACGACGACAGAGGCAGGTCGGCAAACGACAAGTCGAGCTGGCTGGAAACCATATCGACGATCTCACGTGCCGTGACCACCAAATCGACTTCGCGCGCGCCGTCGACTGTGAAATCAGGCCGCGACGCCTCCAGTTTCTTATCGAAACAGGGCATGAGCGTCACATGATAAATATCGGCGGGAGCGACGCCTGATTGGCTGGAAATCAGCCGTTTAACAAGATTGCCAGTCACTTGTTGCGGCGATCTGACTGGCGACAGATAAGGAAGAATGTGCGGATGGGTTTTCTCGGCATAACATGTCCATCCCGGACATATACTGCTTAGAACCGGTTTTTGCGGGGCTTGAAGCGCATAGGAAGCTTCCTGCTCAAGACAAACCAGCCGAGCAACTTCAATGCCCATCACAAACCGGAACCCGAGTTTCTCGGCAAACAAATACCGCAGCTTGGCGTCGACTTGGTCCACTGACATGTGAAGACCATTAGCCAGCGAGATGCGGGTTTGCGGACATATACTGACGACCAGCAGTTTATTAGGGTCTTCGGTAGCTTTCAGAAGCTCTTTAGGGCTTTGCAGTTCCACTAAAAGCGCCTCCGACGAAGTAATACAGCCGCTACAGGCCAAACAATCAGTCAAACTGATCTGGGCGGCCGGTAACGGCGTCTCGCGGCCGGCATCGACTTCCACCGGCGCGCCATCAGGCCCGATCTGAATCTGCGCACTCTCTTTTGTTTTCGAGACCTCTACTGGCTTTATACACGCCACGCCGGGCGCTATAAAGTCGTTGAGATCTTCGGCCGAAAGAATTGTACTCATTTGACTAAGTGTTGGGTGCCACAAACAAACCTAATTAAACCTCCTCCCACTGGCTGCACCTTTCGGGCTCTACTTTATTCCACTCTTTTTTTAGTTTTTTTTAGTTTTTTTTAGTGTAATTCTCTTTTTTTTTCTTTTTTTTTCTTTTTTTTCTTACTAGGCCGACAAGTCGGCCTGTAGTTCCGCTTCGCGGAAGGGAATTGCTTCTGACCGTCTATTGCTTTAATATAGTGAATTCCGTGAGTTCCTAGTGAATTCCTAGTTAATTCCGTTACTGAATTCCTTCCGCGAAGCGGTTACAGGCCGACTTGTCGGCCTAGTATGAAAAAAGAAAGAAAAAAGTGTTGGAAACAGTTAGAAGAATGCGTAATGTTATGTATAGTACAGAACTAGAGATCGCCGAGCTTGAACTCGGCGTCGACGGCGGCCCAGTGCTCGAAGAAGTTCTTGAAGAACCGCACGCCAAAGTAGACGTCTTTCGAGCCGATCGTGGCCCGGATCGAGTGCATGCTGAGCTGGGCGATGCCGAGATCGACGCCGCGCAGGCCTGTTTTGGACGCTAGTGCCGGGCCGATGGTGCCGCCCGAGCGCGAGTCGTTGCGGATCTGGAACTGCTGCACGACGCTTCCGGTGCGGCGCGCCAGCTCATGCACAAATGCAGACCCTAGACCGTCGGTGATGAAGTTGCCGTTGGGGTCGTGCGAGAGCGTCACGCCGACGTTCAGTTTGGGTTTGTGGTGGTCGAGGTAGACGTCCGCGAAATTCGGGTTCGCGGCGTGGATCACATCCGAGGAAATGAAGAACGAGTTAGCATAGAACAGCCGCTGCACGCTCTCGGACTTATCACCCAGAATGCGGTCCACTACGCTCTCCAAAAGGTTGCCGCGCGCGCCCGTGCGCGCCAGCGAGCCCACTTCCTCGCTATCGTAGCCGGCCACAATCGCCAGGCCGTCTTGTTTCTCGATTTTAGATGCGGCCTCGACCAACGCCTGCGCAATCACAAACGTGCACACCTTGTCGTCGATGCGAGGACAGAAGATAAACTCCTTCTCCAAGCCGCCTAGCACGGCTGTCTGCGTATCATACAAATGCAGATCCAGCTCGACAATGTCTTTAACGGAGACTTTTCCGTAGTGCGCCAATGCTCGCAGCAATCGCAAGCTATGCTTGCCTACTAACGGCGACTTGCGTTCGTCGTCGGTCGGCTGAGGCTCCTCGCTAGGTGCCAGGCCAATCACCGGCACCGTGCGAGTCTCCTGATTGAACGGGCCTTCGGAGATTTTGCCAAAGTGCGGCGCCAAAGTCGGAATACGGGCGATAGGATGCGGGATCTTCACTAGCTTGCTAGTGATCTTTCCCTCCTTCTTGACAATCAGCCGGCCGCCAATGCCCAAATCACGATCCCACCATGTAGAACTGAGCGCACCCGCATAGGGCGCAACTCCAAGAAGCTCGTAGCCGTCGACATAGTCCTTTTTAGAGCTCGGCTTCACGATGGCCGTCAAAGAGTCGGTATGCGAGCCCGTAATGCTCGCGCCCGACGCAGGCTTCCAGTTCTTGCTTTTCACAAACGCTACAAACGATGTGCCGTTACGAAGAGTGTAAAAGCGAGTGCCCGATTGCAGCTTTTCGTCCCAGGGCTCGCGCTCAGACAAAAAGGTAAACCCGGCGTCGGCGAATTGCTGGGCTAGATAGTCGATGGAATGGAAGATCGTGGGCGCTATGTTGGTGAATTCAAGATACTTTTCCGCGTACTCTTCTGCGCCCAAGTTCGGGTCGTGGTCGGCGTTCGCGGGCTCGGCGCTAGGCGGAGAGATGATTTCGAAATGCTCGCTGTTATCAACGGAAGCGGCTTGTCGCCGGTGGCGTGGGTACACATCATTGAAAGGACACATTGCTCGACTTGGTGGATTTAACGTTTAATTGCGAATCTAGCCGAGTCTGGAGGGGAGGGGAGGAGATAAAGAAAGAGTCACCGCAGTGTCGAGATATAAGTAGTGATTCACGGCGACTCACGTGACACGCACCCTACCGGCTGCGGGGTGGTGTGGTGTAGGCTTGAAAGGACTGCTAGGAGCTTGAAAAGACTAGTTCGGAATCTTTCTGGGTTTTGAGCTGGAAACCCGGTTTTAGTTGTCGGAATTTCCAGCTGTGCAAACCAACATCCTCATATCAACTGTATGCAATATGCAATGTCTCAATCAATATGATCAGCATGCAATATACCACCACAAAAGAGCAAGGGGAGATGCCGAATCTTAATTAAACTAAGGTTTCTCAGACATTGTTCGACATAAAATCGCCGGCCCTCAAATGGGCAAAGTATTATTGGCGTGCGCCGGTATCGGCCATGCCGGCAAGCTTCCCCTAGCAACCGATTGAATTCAAGGTGATTGGCTCGATTTCGGGGTGGGTAAACTTGAAAATCCCTAAAAAGGAAAGCATTTAAATCCAGTTTCCTGCAAACCCTCGCAAATCGAAATCGGACGCCGAGATCACCCCACTGGATCGGTAAAACGTGGATGAGGCGCCGAACCATAACCCACATCCATGGCCAAACCAAGTCCGAGGGCCATATTTTCAGGATTGGCATGCTTGAAATCAGCGCGACGTCATGAATACCATTCTGGAATTCATTTCCCACAATCTTTCGCCCCTAATTTCGCCTCCTGCAGAGCCGATCTCTCTTAACACCACCCGGCAAGGGTTTTCTTTTTAGGGCACAGTTTCTTAATCAAACCCCGGTTCGTTCCGGTAACTTCCGATACCTGAATCCAATTCCTGAGGTGCTAAGCGGTTCTTTTATTGTTAATTATAGTCTATGTCTACTAATTATACCCCCTGTACAGTTCCTAGTGGGTCCTGCCAATCATCGGTGCCAGAAAACGTGGTTGCTTTCGCTCACCAAATCGACACGGGTCCCGGGCGCCGGGTATGCAAGATGCCCCACGAGGTCATGCCCCAAAAACCGCCACAGATTATCGAGGCTAGAGAGGTGGGAGCCTCTTGAAACAAGTTCGAGCAAAACCAGAACTTGAATATAGTCTGTAAGCAACCTATATAAACCAGTTAGCCGTCGCCACTACCTGTGTAGAGCGGGCGGCATCTCCAGCACGCTTGCATAACGCTGATGCATTATCTTCACCCGGGTGCGTCATTGGCCACGTAGAGGGCAAGGGTTTTGTTTCCTAATTTGGCACGGCACTGGTTTGGTTTCCCATTTAGCCGAGGACCCCGCGTCGATTGAGGCGTGAAACCGAGATTTTCCGGGCCCGCCAACTCCAAATATCTTAGATGCCCGGAATTGCCGCCGCAAAAATCCCGCGAATCGACGCCACCCTTGCACTCCACCCTGGCCCCCGCTTGTTTAGGGTTATGTATTCGTCTTGCTTAGGCTTTTCTTTTTGCTTTCCTACCTGCTACCATCCAAATGGAAGAGCTTCTGATTCGCTACGAATATCAAACCGATATCCTGCAACATCTGTCTGTAAAAGACCTGGGAAATCTTTCTCAATGCAGTACCACCATGGCTTGGTTGGTGGAAAATACCAAGCTCTGGCGAAGGTTCTATAAAGAGCACTTCCATTTTGATCCCATGCCCGATCATCTCCGGGTTGCGAAATCGGAATGGAAAGAATACTATAAAAAGCGCAATCATGCCGTGCTTTATGGCTGTGGGATGATGGGTCCCCAGCATGCTCCCTACATGCGTCGGCTTTTGACCAGAGACATCTCGGGAATGGTCAAGGTGGACATTAATAGGAATCTGGTGGTCTATCTCAACCTTGATAAGGAACTGGTGGTCTGTTTTACTCGTGGCTATTTGGGCGAAAAAGAGCAGCTTTCGGTGATGCACCGATCGGTACTTGACTTTACCCTGTCGTCCCGCGAATTGGTGGTTAGAGACGATTCCAACTTCTTGACGGTGTATAACCTGGCTAGTCGCAATATTGGAACCCATGTGGAGCTCAAGCCCGAGGAGCACGCATCGGTTCTGTTCACCAATGAGATTGTGCTTGGCGCGGTGGTGGAGCCTAGCCATGAACTGCTGTTGTTCGATAGCACTCCTCAGTTCCGCAAGCGATTCCCGCTTCCCCGGGTGCACTTGCGGCATCTTATACCTCGGGCAGATGGCCGACCCAATGAGGAGGAGCAGATCATCCAGGTGGAAACCTATATCTATCCCTATGCGGGCGAGCATGGCCAGGATTTCACCGGGTTTGTGTCTGATCCGCTGATGGCCATGTTCGTGCTCAATCGCAATGGTGATATCCATGTGATGATCTTCGGCAAAGAAATGCAGCTGCGTTTGGTTCGGGAGCTGGATGAGCTCAAGCCCTTCTACGGCCCCAACGCCAAATGTACGCACATCTGTGTGCGCAATGGCTGCATCAGTTGTCTCACTGACTTTGGCGACGTTGTTGAGTTCGACTATACTATGCTGAACGATATCCGCTTCGATCTTGACAAGATCGTGCCCCTGGATGTGGAGAATGTCGTCTCCCTGGAGGCCGGCACTCAGCACGTAGCCGCCATGACTGCCGACGGTGAGATCTTTACCTGGGGCGAAGTCGACTACAACAATGCCATGTGTCTTGGCCACGGCGATCCGGCCGTAAGCGACTCGTTTGCGTCCGAATGTGTCCATGATCTTGACGATGGCGGCTGTATTGTGGATATTGATCCTGATCAGATTGTGTGTCCGACTGCCTACAAGCTATTTGTTCGTGGCAATTGCACCATGGTTCTTGGCTAGATAAGTAAGTAGCTTTTTTTGACTTTTAGAATTTTAGACTTTTTAAGACTTTTTAAAACTTTTTACCGCGCTTTGTTTTTTGGGGGGTACTAGGCCGACAACTCGGCCTCGAGTCGGCCTGGAGGCGGCCTGGAGGCCCGGGTAATTTACCCGCATAAGGGCTAGGGCTGCATGGTATTTAAACATCGATCTCGACATCTTAAGCTGACATGCTGTCGCGAGTGTTCCCCGCAAACTATCCGGAAACCCGCATAGATGAAAAGACATGTCGGGTTACTGGCCGCAAACTACCTATGGTGCTTGGAAGGCCCTTGGAACTAGCCAGGTTCCTAGCTTTTACTAGAAATGGGCCGTGGCTAAAGCCATTTACGGGCCCTGAGCTCAATGATAATAGGGATATCGTGGCTTTATTCGGCCATAGAAAGGACGGATGGCATTTTTGGATAGCCATTGACTACATTGTTGGTCGCATAGAGACTTGTATTCGGTTGGTCGATGGACAAGTGCATGTCACAAGTACGAGTGACCAAGCAAGCTTTACTGTCCATTTCAGTGCCCATTTTGAAGGCATTCCTCGGCGAGGCCATTTTGCGAAAGTGGATTGGGTCAAAGATTTTGGCTATTGTACTTGGAACTCGTTAGGAACCGGTGTGAGTGAACAAAACACTTTGGCAGCCATTGATGAGCTTCACCAAGCAAATATCTACCCTAAATTAGTGATTCTGGATGATGGCTGGCAAGATACCGATAGTGATCGGCGGCTGAAATCCATATATCCTAACAAGGAAACTTTCCCCAACGGTTTCCGCGGGGTAGTAGAAGGTCTTAAAAAGAGAGGCATTGATAAGATGTTTATCTGGTCGGCAGGCGCCGGGTACTGGAATGGGTTCGAGGCGTCGCTAGGGTTTAATACTGTGAAAACTACTCGCGGTGGGTTCGACGTAGTTCTGCCTAGTCCCGAGGGAGTTTTCCATTATTATGATACCTTCTTTGCCTACCTTGCTGAGCAAGGGGTTTATGGAGTGAAAATCGATAATATGAACTTTCTTGATGAAATCGACGACATTGAACTACGTCGCAATATCCAGAAATGCTATATCCCCACTATTTATCAAACCGCCGCCCGCTATGATATCAAGCTGATTTGGTGTATGTCTTTAGAACCCTACTTGTTGGGCCAGTTCGGCTATACCGTCCAGCCTAATGCGGTTTTGCGAAATAGTGATGATTTCTTCCCCAATGTCATCGATAGTCACTTTTGGCACATTTACTGCAACTTCTACAATGTGTTATACACCCACCAGTACCAACTCAACTTGGACTTTGACATGTTCCAAACCAAGCTCACCGAGCATACCTCGTTTGCCCACAAAATGCCCAGTTTACATGCTGTAGCGCGCGCATTATCGGGCGGCCCCGTATGTATCACTGACTTTGGCCATACCCATAACAGTGACTTGGTGAAAGCGTTGGTGTGTGGGGATAGAGTGCCCATATTCGAGCACCCTCCCGGCGTCGGCGATCCCTATCATAAGTTCGATGCGAATAAGTACATGGTTGGCTGGAATAGCAACCAGTATGGCAAAGTGATTGCCTATTTCAACCTCACTAAACATGTGCATACTCCGCCTATCAAGTTCTCGCAAAGATCGGCGTCGTATATCTTCCGCAGTGGTTGGAATGGCGAGGGATTAGCATCGGAGCCTGATTTGGAAATCATCAACGAGACTTCGGTGTGTCTGCTGCCGGGCGAGTGGGAACTAGTAACTACTGTGCCCGTGCACAAAATCAGACAGGTCTCAGTCGCCGTGTTTGGTTTAGTAGACAAATACGCCGGCCTCGCAGCGATCTCACACCTCCAAATCCACGATTCACACATTTCGCTCAGGTCTTTACAAGGCCGGCTTGGTATTTACATAGGCGGCCATCTCCGTCTCCAAGTGCAAATCGACAACAAGCCGGCTTCCTACCACACGGACGGCACCCTTGTAACCATCGACGTGCCCCGTGAGTCCCAAGTATCTATTTCCTTCCTTTCTTAAATATCATATTATATACCAACTACTTCTTTTTTTTTCTTTTTTATACTAGGCCGACAAGTCGGCCTGTAGTTCCGCTGCGCGGAAATTACGGCGCTAAACCTTAAATATAGTTTTCTATTTAGGCTTTTTCTATCTAATCAACCAGTCTAAGTAGTAAGGCGCAGTTACTTTCCGCGAAGCGGAACTACAGGCCGACATGTCGGCCTAGTACCAAAAAAAGAAAACAACCACAAGCAAACCCTAATGTGCGAGTAACTAGGATATGGCAAATTTTCGGCCCAAGAAAAGGTCCTGTGGCCAAGTTGGCTAAGGCGTTCGACTGTTAATCGAGAGATCGTGAGTTCGACCCTCACCGGGACCGCATTTTTTTTTATCACAAACCCCACATTTTTGGGACCATTTGAGGGGTTTAACAGTGGCAAGATATGTTTTTTGCTAGAATCGCGCCTCGCAGCGCGGCAAGAATGCCGATTGCAAAGTCGTTACGGCCAGCTATATTTGTGCGCAATAATAGTGCCTTACAGGCCGACAAAGAGTCCTCTGAAATACCCAGTGAAAAGTTGAGTGATAAGTCGACTGATACGCAAGTCCATGACGTAGAGAAGACCGGAACGATGCAATGTGGTCCTGGTGAGTTCCTACTTTACTACAGCGAAGTTACTATTCCGTCCGCGCATTTGTTCAAGTATATTCCTTCGTTTCTGTACCGGCAAAGCACTAAAGCCATTGAACGAAGCATCCAAGACCGATTGCCGAAAGATATTCCAGTCCAGATGGTTGATTTCGTGCCTCGGTCACGTGAGGGAGGTGCGTTTGTGAAGTTGAAATTGCTGGATCCTCATATTTCACTTCACTCGGCCGAATCGCAAATCCTAAATTATGTCAATCAAAATAGTCCCTGGGTGCCCTTGAACAGATGGAGATGGAAAGTATCACCTGTTTTAGGGCGGCCGTGGATTGAAGACTTGTTTACGGGGTTTGCCAGAACGGTGAAAGTGACTTTCGACGGGCCAGATGTGTCTCCGGAACAGCTTTATTCGGCATTACGATGCTACGGCCGGATTCAAACCATTGATCCGCCGTCGCCTAGTAATAAAGACAATCCGCGAAGCACAATTGTGCAGTTCAGCCGGTTTGTAGATGCGGCGGCCGCTCGTTATTGCGCCAATGGCGTGATTATTGATGGTACTCGCATTCACATCTCGTTTGTGGTTGAGCCCCGCAAGAATATCGTTAAGGAATGGTTTGTGAACCATCCTCGTATTGCCGTGCCGATCTTTGTTGCTCTCCTGGCCGGAAGCGCCTATCTTGTGTTCGAGCCGATCCGGTTGTTTTCGGTAACCGCGAAGTTACAAGGAACGCTTGATGTCGGCCAGTACCCGATTTTGAAGTGGTTCCGCGACCGCATATATGATGGCTGGGCCTATTTATGGTCGATTGGCAGGATTATAAGCGGCCACAATCAAGACGAACTGAATTGGAATGAGACCGGCGATTGGGACGAGCTGTTAAAGCCTACTGACGAGTTAGAGCATCTCCTCAAAGAAGGGTCCAATACCTTCATTATCGTGTCCGGACCGAAAGGAAGCGGCAAAACAAGGGTGGTTGAAGCGGCTATTGGCAAGGACGCCAAAGTGCTTTGCCTGGATTGCGAGAAACTGGATAGAGCAAAGACCGATAATGACTTGCTCAAAGGATTATCGCATATGCTAGGGTACTGGCCGGTGTTTTTATGGACAAACAACATCTCCAGGTTTATCGATATTGCTACCCAGAGTTTATCTGGCCAGTCTTCGGGCTTTTCCGAAACTGTTGAACAGCAAGTGCAGAGAATGCTTAATACCACGACGGCCGCCATCCATCATGTGGCCGTGAAGAACAAGCCTGCCGACGTTACCGAAAGCGACTATCTGAATCGCCATCCTGAAGCGCGGCCGATTGTCGTTATCCGGTCTTTCTCAAGTGTCAAAGGCGCGCCTAATCGTCTTCTGGCCGATTGGGCAGGCTCGTTAGTGGAAAGCAACATCGCGCAAGTGATTTTCGTGGCCAACGACGTCTGTAACGACAAGGCACTTGCCGAGGCGCTGCCGAATCATGTGTTTAAGACCATCACGGTCGAAGACGCCAGCGCGGACTCGGCGAAAACCTATATCATCAACTACTGCCGCAGTTTCAGTCAGGGCCAAAACCAAAGCAACGATCTAAGTCCTGAGGCTCAAAAGGCTTTATCGGAATTAGCCCGCTTGCCTTCATCTAGTTTAGCTCCTCTTGGCGGCCGGTTAACCGATTTACAGGCGTTTGCGCGCCGGCTTCTTTCCGGCGAACCGCCCATGGAAGCGATTTCGCAAATGATCCATTCATCGGCTTTAGAAATCTCGCAGATGTTCCTGACCGCCTCGAACGCCTCTGATTGGTCGCCCGAACAGGCCTGGATCATCGTCCGCGAGGTCGCGAAACTGCCCGACGCGAAAACGTGGTGTCCGGTGCCCGTGAATCTCGCGTCACACCCGTTGTTTTCTTCCGACGACCAACTCAACTCGCTGATTCCTTTAGAATCCCGCGAAATGATCTCCGTCCGCAATATCGGCGGTCGAATCGTCGGTATTCGCGCCGGGAAACCGCTCTACTATGCCGCCTTTAAGGAGCTGGCGGCCGACCCGCTCATTAACGCCATTATGGACTGTCGCGTGCTGAAACTGTATGTCAAGACGGAGAACGCGAAAATCCAAACTTGCGAATCTGAGCTCGAGAAACTGGCGTCCCAACCGAAACGATGGGAAGTGCAAGCCCGCCAGGACTACCTTGCCAAGAAACTGTACGCGTCGCAAGCGAAGATCGCCGACCTCGAAAAGCAGCTTGCCACCCGCCAGAAACAGCTTTCTAGCTCCTATGCTTCCTCGAAGTTCTATTAGTTTCTCTTTCGTTTTAGTTTTTTATTGTTTTTATTGCTACTTTTCTTTTTTTTCTTTTTTTTCTTCTTTTTTGAGTACTAGGCCGACAAGTCGGCCTGTAACCGCTTCGCGGAAAGCGGCGATTGGGGTTTTTGCCAAGAAAAAAAGCTGCAGCCTAAAAAGAAAAGAAAATAAAATAAAATAACTAGTTTGATAGTAGCCGACAAGTCGGAATGTATCTAGGGTAATATGCATTAGGGTAATATGCAG
Source organism: Wickerhamiella allomyrinae (assembly GCA_030581455.1). Taxonomy (NCBI): domain Eukaryota; kingdom Fungi; phylum Ascomycota; class Dipodascomycetes; order Dipodascales; family Trichomonascaceae; genus Wickerhamiella; species Wickerhamiella allomyrinae. The sequence goes on from JAKTTL010000061.1 coordinate 17,005, forward strand.
TAGGGTAATATGCATGTCGATAATTATTGCATGTCGCGAAATATCGATCTCATCTCTCTTTCCGCGAAGCGGTTACAGGCCGACTTGTCGGCCTAGTACAAAAAAAAAAGAAACAAACAGAAAGAAAACAAAGAGAAAGGTAAAAACAGTTGTGTAAGGGATATATATAGTGCTAGGAGAGGCTAGAGCTTTGCATCGGTTTTGCCACACAGTTGAAGCAGCTGGAAAGCCATGTGTTGACGCATATGTGGCATATCTGATTGTGAGAACGATAAAGACTCGCCACGAGAGAGATAGGCGGCGTTTTGACATAGAAAGACGCCGCAGTCGGAGCCATTGGATTGTTGAGGACAGGCCGCATTTGGAAGCTGGCTGAATGTCTTGAACAAAGCCACATGCTCGTCATGGTGATTAGGCTCGACGTTATCGGCCTCGGAAACTAAGTAGTCATGAAGCGTAGCGACTACATCGGCGCCTCCTTTCGGTCCTCTGCTCAGCGAGTCGTAAAACGAGATGGTCTTTTTGGGGAAGTCGACTACGGCCAGACACCAATGCATGTTTCCTCGGTTTACAGGCACAAACAACTTATCCAGGTTAAGGATATTCACTTGTTTGCGCTTGGCCCATTTGCTAACCGCTTTATAGCCCGAGCCCACCAGCCTCGTGTAGAAATGGGTAGTGAAGGCGAAAAGCTTATCATTATTAGCGGTTTTATCGGCTAAAAACAGATCAATCACATTATCATTCAGCCATTTGCCATGCGATAAAGTGCGTAGGTCTTGCACACTTAGTTGTACCCTGTAGACTTCGCCCAAAACGGTTTGCGCAGACCCTTGTCGCCAGTACTGATCGACTAAACGAGCATTCTGGGGACTAAGAGGTTCTACCGGTTTAACCGGCTGCCCACTAGGCTTTTGCTGCGACTCTTTGCGCCATTGCTTGATTTCCGCTAAAAGGGCTTCTTTGCTGCGGTGCAATTCCGCGTACTTAGAAGCGTTTTCGGGACGTAACGATGGCGTGCTTTTAGACATCTCCCTATATTGGAACCGCAGACTACTTGGTTGTCTTCGGAGCTGTCTTGGCGGGATAGTTTTTTGCTGTAAATTCGATCTCGACAACGCGGCCACTACTGAGAAACTAGTGCCGAAATCAGCCATCCTACTATCGACGCTATCGTAGTTCTGCACCAGTCTTTCTCGTCGCGAGGCTTTTAGCCGCTCGGCAAGCGAATCGTTGATAGTACTGGCACTTAACGAGCTGTTCACCGACATGGTTCTTGAGCGGGTCCTTGAGCGAGCCATGGACACATCGGCGTCGGACAAGTTCACAAGTGACAATAGCGTGTTCATGCTATCATCCGAGTACTTTGAAGTGTCTGGCGACCGAGGCAGATCACTATTTTGGCGGTCGGTAGTTTCCTTAGAACTAGGGCTTCCTAGCGACGTCCACGTCCGCAATAGCGATTTCAGCCCGCCAATCAGACCCTGAGACTTTGTCTCGTCTTCCTGGTCTGGCCGCATGCGTTTAAGGCCTGGTTGCGACCGGCCGGAAAGCATCTAGACAGACCCCTTGAAATAAGTCTAATCTCACTAGGGATCTAGCTGACTACTCTAGGGGTTCCCAACTAGACCCTACTAGGGTCCCAACCAGGGTCCCTAGACTCTAGGATATTACTGTTTTAGGGACTCGTTATTTTTAGTGATAGACTTACTTTTTTACTTTTTTTTTTTCTTTTTTTCTTACTAGGCCGACAAGTCGGCCTGTAGTTCCGCTTCGCGGAAAGCAACTGCACGTGGAATACGCGTCAAAACTCTAAATAGAATACCATCTTATTTAGAGTTTACTAGAGTTTACTACCTTACTAATCCCTTCCGCGAAGCGGAACTACAGGCCGACTTGTCGGCCTAGTAAAAAAAAAAAAAAGTAACCCAGTAAAAAGTCTATCACTAAAAAGCCTATCACTAAAAATGACTAGGGAAACCCTAGGAACGAGTCGCGTTTAGTGACTTATCGCGTAAGTCCCAACTAGTGTTTACACACATGGACCCCACCGTAGACTGGAAACAGCTATATATCGAGTGGCTAAAGGAGGCGCATGAAGCGGCCAGCAAAAAGAAAAACGCTGTTTATTTGGCTCAGGCCTACCAGAAAAGCCTAAACTCCGTGCAGACGTGTGGCAAAGACAACATCTTGCATCCTAATGACCTAAAAAGCCTGAAGTTTGTCGGCGATAAAACCGTGAAAATGCTAGTAAAGAAAAGCATTGAGCACTGTAAAACAAAGGGATTGGACGTTCCTGAGTGTTTGCAACAAGTAATAACTGCCGCCAGTGCCAGTTCGACCACCCGGCAAAAGCCTACTAATGATAAACCTAGTAGTACTCGCAAGTATCTTCCTCGCTACGGGTCTACTGCGTACCATATATTACTAGGTTTACGGGAATTCGAATTAGAGGACCTTACGGGCCAAGGAATGGGCCGGAAAGATATTCTCAGACACATCAAGCCTAGGTTGGTGCTTTCGACGGAGTCTCAAGCCGGAAAACAACTGCCTAATTTGGCGACTAGTCTGAATGTGTTGATTTCCAAGGGGCTTATTTGCTGTACAAACTCTCACTATTTACTAGAAGAAGACGGCCGGACGGCGGCTGATAGTCTTCTTCGAGTCGAGCGCGAGCAACATGGCATTTCCCCTCTTAGACAAGCCAAACCGATCTGTCAGTACTCGCCGGTGAGTACTCGCAATAGTTATAAAGTGATTACTTGGGATCCTAGTGAATTCCAAGTGAAAATGCTGCTGGATAATCGCGAAGTCGCTAGTAAAGACAATCGCACGGGCTTCTCAGACGCTTTAGCCGACCGTAAAGTGCCGTTAGAAGTCTGTGCTTTGTCGGTCGGCGATGTGCTGTGGGTTGCCGAGCACAAAAGCACTGGTCGCCGCGCTGTTCTAGACTACATTGTTGAGCGGAAATCATTACGGGATTTAGTGCAAAGCATTATGGACGGCCGGTTTTTCGAGCAGAAAACCCGCCTGGCCAAATCCAGTTTAGGCAATGTCATCTACCTTATTGAAATGGTCGCGTTGCCCGATATCGCCCGGCACGGCCAGCGCATTCAAACCGCGATGTCGCAGTTACTGACTATGCGCAACTTCCATCTCAAGCAAACCGTCAGTCAAAACGACACGGTCCTCTACCTGAGCCAGCTCACGTCCGCGCTTGAATCCCTTTATGCGAAACGGCCGCTGCAACTTGTAGTGCCTCACATCGACTCGTTTGAGTCCTCGATGGCTCAGGCACGTGCTCAGCTAGGCGGCCAGCATCTCGGAATAGACTTTATTGCCTTCGACGAAGGACTCTCGAAATCACGAAGTCTTACTGTGGGAAAAGTGTTTGTGAGTATGCTCATGACCGTCAAAGGCATTTCCTCAGAACGCGCCTACACCATCCAGCGGCTGTACCCGACGCCCACGCATCTGTGGCAGGCGTTTGCGCAAGCCGAAACCGACCCGGGCAGTTTACTTCATCGCCAGACTCGCAACAACATCGTACGACGCCAAATCCCTTTAGATGCCTCTCAAATGCTGTATAATGTCTGGGGGAAGTCTTGTTAATTCTTTTTATTTGTTTATTATTGCTAATTTTTATGTTTTTTTCTCTTTTTTTTCTTTTTTTTCTTTTTTTCTTACTAGGCCGACAAGTCGGCCTGTACCCGCTTCGCGGAGGTCGTTCACGTGAACAAAGCCCTTTAGACACTCTTTTTATTTGCTTTTTAGTTCTAACTTTACCTTTTATTTTCTTTTTTTCTTACTAGGCCGACAAGTCGGCCTGTACCCGCTTCGCGGAAAGTAACTGTCTATAGAATGCCTATTTAGCTTCCGTCTAGTGAATTGCCTCCGCGAAGCGGTTACAGGCCGACTTGTCGGC
>JAKTTL010000062.1:0-18183 GCA_030581455.1 Wickerhamiella allomyrinae
GAGGGTGGGAGGGGACAAGGGCAGGTGTTGAGGCCGATTGAGCAAGGAAGATAGAGGGTGAGGGGGAAATGGGAGGCGGGGGGGTAAAGGCAAAGGGTTTTTGTGTAACCAGAAGTTAAGTGCCCGCTTGTTTTACATGCCACCCCAACATACCAACTAGACCCACTGCATCGGGGATGGGGACCAGAACTGCCCGTGCCGGCGCTCACGGGTTAGGGTTGTGCGCTTATCTAAATCCCGGTGGAGATTCGACAATTCCCACCCCCCCTCTCGTTTGTGCCAACACCCAAAGCTCAGCTAAGGACCAGAGGTGTCTTGAAAAGTAAGTTCCCCGTCCCTCCAAGGCGATTGAATATAATCGCAGGCACTCGTTGGCAATCGCTGCCAATCGCTGGCAAATCGCTAGCAATTAATCTCATATATAGGCCCCAGGTTGTCCTCTAAACTCATACTAACCGCAGTGTCTGGCTCATTAGCGGAGAAGCTCTCCCATGTACATCTACAACACGAGTCTGCAGTAGACTCTCGTGGCACCAGCAATGGCTCCGATAGAGGTGAAGATGTCGAAGCGCGCGGGCAGGTCGTGAACGGCCTGTCCAATGGCCATAACGACAATCGGAATGGCAATGGTGAGTTAGCCAATGAGGCCGAGGCCAATGGCTCATCTGGGTTATCTGGATCATCTAGATCAGCTGGATCAGCATCAGTTGGGTCAACAGCTGGATCAGTTGGATCAGTTGGATCAGCTGGATCAGCCGGATCAGCTGGATCAGCAGGAGGACCCAATCTCACCGGTCTCCCCAAACTCAAGTCAAGCAGTCTGCCGAAACTGCCGAAATCGGCCGGCCCGCGCTGGGTCGACGTCGCCAAAGCCGAGACCACGCTGCCGGCCGCGCCCGCGTCTAGGGCGACCGAAATCCTCGAGATCGCCGAGCCTACCGACCGCGACGCTCTGCAACGCGCGGTGGCCGACGTTCAGAAGGTCGGCGTGTCGATCGAGGCGTCCAAGAACTCGCTAGGTCTCGTGACGTTTCTTGTCAAAGGCCCGCCCGCCAAAGTCGAGGCGGCCGCGCGCGAATTGCGCCGGCGGTTGGCCCCGAAAGTCACCCACCACATGCAGGTGCCCATGAGCGCCCGCAGCACTGTTTTGGGCGCGCGCGGGCAAACTCTGCGCCGCATCACCGAAACAACCCACACCCACATCAATGTCGGCAGCGCCCTGCATCCTCGCCATGGCTGGTCGTTGCAGTTAGTAGACATTGAGATGCAGGGCCCGAGCGAGGGGGTTGTGGATGCGATCAAGCAGATCTCCGACATTGTTGCCTCGCGCGGAGTTGTGCAAGACTCTCGCGCCGTGCCCGACAAACTGGCATTGCTGGTAGGCCGGCATATGAAAGCTAATGTGTCGGCAGGCGTAGAAGCTGACATCAAGGGCGACACGTTGCGGCTGTCGGGCCCCGCGGCGACCGTTTTGGAGACCGCGGCCGAGGCCGATCGGTTCATTACCGAGGCCGAAGGCGGCTATGTGTCTCGCCCTCACTCGCACAAAGCGGTACCGGCCGATTTAGTGCTCGAACACGGCGTAGTTGTGCTCGACGGCGAGCTGTACGGCCCCGCGCATGCGGTCGACGAGGCCGCGCAGGTCGTCGATCAGCACGTGGGCACGCTCAAGACGGTTTCGCTAGACATTTCGCGCGCGCACGACCGCGATCTCAAGCATGCCGCTTATGTCGCGCAGTTTCTCGATGCCCGAGGCGTCGCAGCCGACTTGCAGACCCGCCACGACGTGCGGATCACCCGGGACGGGTTTGAGTACCACATTGTCGGCTCGAACGAGGATTCGGTCGTAGCCGCCAAACGCACGTTGGTCGATTGCGTGAGCAAAGTCAGTCCTGCCTGCGTGCATGCCGTGGAAGGCATCCGGTCGCCCCTCGGGCTAACGCAAGCGAGGCGGTATGTGCAGCGGCTGCAGGCCCACAAAGATGTGGTGGCCATGCATGCGGACGACAAAGTGGTCTTGGTGTACAACAGCATCGATCACCAGGACGACTTCGCGCCCAGCGCGTCGGAAATGCAGCAGCGGCTGCAGGCGTTGGCGAGCCATCTGCAAACGGTGGCAGTGCGCGAGCGGCAGCAGATCACGCGGCCGTTCAAACTGGCCAAACCCGAGCACCGGTTCGTGCGCGAGCCCCAGGGCACCCTCAAGGCGCGGCTGGCCGCGCTGACCGCGCGCGACGGCGAGCCCATCGTGGTGTTCGATTACAGCGATAGCTCGTCGCTTAGCGTGAGCGGCGGCGTCGATGATGTCGCCGACGTTCTGGCCGGGTTGCCCGAGTTAGTGGCCGAGGCCCGCGAGCTGCAGGAACAAAGCAATTACAGCGAGACCGTGCAGTTCGATGCCAGTTTGGTCAAGAAACTGATTGGCCGCAACGGCGCGAACATCACGCAGATCCGGACCGATTTCGACGTGAAGATCGATGTTGATGAGAACGGCACAGTTGTTGTCCGCGGCCTCGAAGCCAACGTCAAACGGGCCAAAGCGCATGTCCAGGAATTCGAGCGCCAACTCAAAGATTTCCGCAGCGAACAAATCTCGGTGCCTAGCCAGTACCACGCGCTGCTGATCGGCACCAAAGGCCGGTTTGTTAACCGGCTGCGTGAGAAGTACAATGTGACCATCAAGTTCCCGCACATCGATAGCGACAGCGACAGCTCGTCGGCCGATTCCGGCGCGGATGTGATTGTGATCAGCGGGCCCAGCAAGGGCGTGGCCACCACCAAACAAGAGTTCCAGGACCTGATCGAGTACGAGAAGCTGCATTCGCACCGCCGCGAGGTTTCTGTGCCCGAAAAGCTGCTGCCGAAAGTGATTGGCCGCCAAGGGCTGTTCATTAAACAAGTTCGCGACGAAACCGAGGCGGAAATCGATATCCCGCGCACCCCGGATGCCGACGGCAACGTGCAGGTCGCCATCACCGGCTCGCAGGCGGGCGTGGCGGCGGCAGCAAGCCGGTTCGAGCAGGCGGTCGCCGCTTTACAAGACATTGTCGAGCGCAAGATCGACGTCGATCCGCAATGGCACCGCTATTTGATGGGGTCCGGCGGCGATACGCGGCGGCAGATCGTCGCTGATGCCGGCGGACAAGTCGAGCCGCTTAATCCCCGGACTCTGGCTATTCCGGCTGCCGGCAGCAACTCGTCGACCATCAAATTGTTCGGTCCCTCGAAAGTGGTCGATGCCATGGAACGGCTAATTACCGAACGTGTAGAAGCGCTCGAGCAGCAGCAGCGGTTCACGGAAACGCTGCTGGTGCCGGCCAATCAGGTGCGAGTGGTGATTGGCCCTGGCGGCAGCACCAAACGGCACTTGGAGTCGAAATGCGGCGTGGCGATTGATGTTCCGCGCAGCGGCTCCAAGAATAGCGACAGCGTGACCATCAAGGCGGCCACGCCCGAAGCGTTGGCGGCGGCCAAAGCCGAGGTGTTGCAGCTCATCGATCTCGGCCGCGCCGAGCTGGCAGTGCCCGCCCATTTGGAGGGCGACGTGTTCAACCGCGGCGTGCTGGTGACTACCTTGGCCACCAAATTCGGCGTCCGGGTGGTCCCGGCGAAACGGCCCGGGATGCCCCGAAGCGTGCCGATAACCGACATCAAGAAACCGGAAACTGACGAACAAGCCGACGAGAAGTTCCAGTTCTTCACCGCGCCCTTCACCCCTTCTCCGCAAGAAGACGACCGCACCTCCAAGTGGTCGTTCCTGGGCAAAGACGAAGACGCCTGCAAACAAGCCGCCGACTTCGTGCAGCAGCAGATCGACGCCCATAAAGCCCACGACACCGTCGGCTACCTGTGGCTGGCCAAGCCGTCCATGTACACCGACATCATCGGGCCCGGCGGCAGCGTGATCAACGGCGTGCGCGCGCGCACGGGCTGCCACATTGTGATTCCGCAGAAGGGCGGCTCCGACGACACGCCCATAACTATCCGCGGCAGCGCGGAGCAGGTCGAGCAGGCCCGCGAAGAGCTTGTTGACCGTGCTACTACTTAAACCGGACGTGCTAAAATGTAAATTCAACCCTGAAATGCTATAGGCATGTAGATTTTATTGTTCGACTCATCTTCTGTTTGTTTTTTGCTTTTTTTTCGTACTAGGCCGACAAGTCGGCCTGTAGTTCCGCTTCGCGGAATGGTTTGGGGTCCTTATGGTTCATTCTTTGGTTCATTCTTTGGTTCTTTCTTACTAGGCCGACAAGTCGGCCTGTAGTTCCGCTTCGCGGAAGGGTGGAGGCAATTGACGCGTTATGGTTGTCTTGTCTTATTAGGCCGATACATCTGCCGGCCGCCACACGAATGGCAATTGCGTTTAGGTATCTCTTATCAGGAGGCCGACAGATCGGCCTGCAGTCTGCAGCGGCATGCAACTGCAATTGCGGCATGGAGGATCGACAATGCCTTATCACAGTGGCGCAATTGAATAGTGATCGATCAGATAAGATGGATTGATGATAAGATATGATGGTATAGATAAGATGATGCTGTCGATCGGCCGATCGGCCGATCGGATCGGACCAATGGGACCAATCCTATTGGGACGATCATCGGTATCGTAAGTCAAGATCATCTAGATAGCCAGCCATTCTTGATCGTCCTCAATTCCGTCTCAATTCCGCGCAGCGGAACTACAGGCCGACTTGTCGGCCTAGTATAAAAAAGAAAAAGAAAAAAGAATCCTCTATCTCTTGTATTATAACATCCGAGATCGGCGACATCGGTGATTCCCGTAAGCCAAGATCATCTAGATAATCACCCATTCTTGATCAATTTCCGCGAAGCGGAACTACAGGCCGACTTGTCGGCCTAGTACGAAAAAGAAAAGAAAAAGAAAAGGAAAAGAAACAGAAAATAAAGCAGTAAGTGTGCTACAGCTAGTTTTATCTACTCAATGGCTCTCAAGGCGTTGCCGGAAGAAGTCCATGCACGCGCTGTAGACGACAAGCAGAATGCCGCCGCCCGGGCCGAGACGAAGTACTTTGGGCAGGAATCCCTTGTAAAGGGCACCAAAGCCTTCCTCGCGGAAAACAGTCACTACCGACGGCACCGTCCAGTTGTACTTGGGGATTACGCCCGGGACTCGGGCCGTGCTTTGGATACGGGATTTGACCACGTCGAACGGAGTATTGAGAATCGTGCCGACAGTGCCGCCAATAGCGCCGGCAATCAAGTCGTTGGCCGTCTTCTGGCCGGGGGTAGTGGCCTTGGGCAGCAGATGGCGGACCTGGAAAATGCAGCCGAAATAGCCGGCGTTCCAGGTCACATGGCGCCACATGGTAGCCTCCAAGCCGTTATAAAGCGACAGAATGCCTTCGCTTTTCACCATCTTCTTCACCACATCGGCCGGACCCGAATAGGTCGAGTTCTGGTCCTGCAACCGGATCTTCACCAGCTCGAACGGAACTACTACAAACGACTCGGTCGCACCGGCCGTAGCGCCCGTGAGAATCGCCAGCGGCTGCGTGGTCTTGTCGATGCCAAAAGCGTGCCGGTAAAACTTGCCCCACTCGTCGTTGGCACTAAATTTCACGGCACGTTTGGGGGCCTCCATAAGAATGGGGGCACTGATGCCCTTGTAGAGCCGCGACACGCCTTCAGTGCGGATGATCCGGCCAAAGCAGTCCAGCATGCTTTTATAGGCCTCGGGGCTTCCGGGCTTGGCCGTCTGCAGCTGCATCCGCGTCTTGACGACGTCGAGCGGGTACATGGTGAGGATCTCCGAAATGCCGGCGACGGCGCCCGAAAGGAACTGGTAGACAAAGGGCAACGCTTTTTGTTAGTTATTTTTCACACCAAAGACGGCAAAAAAACCGCAAATTCCAGGACTACTTACGCTTTTCTTCAGACATGCTGGAAAGTTTGTCAGTGTGGGGTTGGTGATCGCAGGGCCCATGTACGATGTTCCCCGATCGGGGTAGGGGCCCGGGCTCTGCGCCTCGCGTGCACCTTCCCCCCACCCCCCACTGCCGTCAGGTGCATCCCTTTGCATAACCATACATTACCCCTCTTTTCTTAACTGGTTTTTAGTGTTTTTAACTGTTTTTAACTCTTCTTTTTTCTTTTTTCTTTTTTTTTTCTTACTAGGCCGACAAGTCGGCCTGTAGTTCCGCTTCGCGGAAAACAAGACTAAAATGATAGTAATTGACTGAAAATTCACTAGGATATAGAGTTTTATTCCGCGAAGCGGGTACAGACCGACTTGTCGGTCTAGTAAGAAGAAAAAAGAGAGAAAATAAAGTATTTACTACAGTAACATGCCAGTATAGTCTTGTTTTCCGCGAAGCGGAACTACAGGCCGACTTGTCGGCCTAGTAAGAAAAAAAAAAGAAAGATAAAAAGACTAGAAGAAAAGAAAGGTGATTAGTTTTGGAGTGTTTTATAGAACTCGACTACGCGGGGATCGACGGTGACGTTGCGGGCGTCGAAACCGATGACTTGGAGACGGTCGAAACTGGTGGCCCGCGAAACGGCGACATACGCTTGGCCCTTTTCGAATACGCGATGCAGATTGACGACCACACGATCTAAAGTCTGGCCTTGCGCTTTATGGATTGATAAGGCCCACGATAAGATGAGCGGCAGCTGCTGGCGGGTAGCGATGACCTGCATTTTCGGGGCCGGGCTTTGCACTTTGAATTCACTGCGCAGAATCAGCTCTTCTTTGTCGCCGCCGAAATTCACCAGCGGGTACTTTGGCGTCTGCGTGAAGATCATGAACAGCTGTTCGCGATCGGAGTCGCTAAGGCCGCCCATTTGGGTTTCCAGCTCAGGCGTCACATGGCCCTGGTTATTGCTTAATGCGGTATAGACTTTCAAAGCCAATGGCTGGCGCTGGATCAGCGCCCTAAAATGCGGCGCGCCGAGCTCGCTCACAAACGCCGTCACGCGCCCGCGGCTGCCGTTGACGAGCCCTAAATCGGCCAGGTTCTGAACCACCAGCACTTGGGCACCGACTTTGAGTTCCAGCGTCTTCGGCGCGCGCATGTTGTTTAACGCGGTTTCCCGCGTGCGTTCATCAGAGTCGCCGCTATCCAAAGCTTCATACATCACTGAGGGGCCCTGCAGTTTGCGCATACGTTCCGTATTGGCCTGCGCAACATCGTTCAGGCGCGAGTGCAGTTCGGTCGGTTCTAACCCGTCTTCATAAGTTACTTCTCGTGATAACGACTTGAACTGGGCGATAATCTCCGGGGTCATCTGGCCATGCCGCATGGCATTAAGCATCTTGACCAGACGATCGTCTTTCTGGCGAAACACTTTCTGCAGCAGCATTTGCGTCTGGATACACTTTTTCCAGCCTTCGGCTTCAAAACACAATCCCGGTTGCCGCCCGCCGCCGGCTACAGGCGGCAATTGAAAGAAGTCACCAGTGAATACTAACTGGATACCTCCGAAGGGCCGGTGGTTTTTGCGGACCAGACGGGCCAGTTCCTCCATTTTCGAGAATAGTTCACTATCAAGCATAGAAACCTCGTCGATAATCAGCACTTTAGCCGATGTCCACCGTCGTCGCGACTCTTCGTTTTTGGTGATCCGTTTCGCAAGACTATCAACCGAGTCTCTGCCTAAACCAAGCCCACCCCAGCGATGGATAGTCTGGCCGCCGATATTAAACGCTGCTAACCCCGTGGTAGCAGTGACTGCGACCTCGATAGTCAAGTATTTGTTGCGCAAAGCAGCGATAATCTCATGGAGTAAATAAGACTTTCCCGTACCGGCCGCACCGGTGAAAAACACACTTGTGCCCTTCAAAATCGTATCCAAGACTTGCTGCTGCTCTTCACTAAGTTTCGAAGCCTTCCGGCTAGCCAAAGACGGCCGGTTCTGGCTAACTTGCCGCATATTGTCTTCCCAAGGAGCGACTTTTTTCCTCATCACGAAATGGTCTTCACTTCGTCGTTTCCTAGCCAAATCTTGGCCAGAGCCTAAATTGCCTGGTTTAGATGATTTATTCCACCACATCGGCCCCGCAGGCCTAGCTTTCTCAGACTTGGCACTACTGGAAATACCAGAATTACTAGAACTTTTAGAACTGCTAATAGGCATCAAAGCCGCCCCACTTTCATTAGGGCTTTTCAAAGACTTCGCAGAAACATATTTCGCGTTCGCATTCTCTTTGGGCACCCCGAAAAACGCCGTCACGGGGCGTTGATCTGCTTGGCCCCGACGCGTCATGTCAGCTCGCGTTTCGCGATGCGCGATCTGCACACAGATTGGCATATCTCCCCTAACCTACTTTCTGTATATAAATATCTTCCGTTGTTTTGTTTTCTTCTTCTTTCCTCTTTCTTTTTTTTTCTTTTTTTTTCGTACTAGGCCGACAAGTCGGCCTGTAGCTCCGCTTCGCGGAGAGGATTAACTATTACGGTAGCATTCCGCGAAGCGGGTACAGGCCGACTTGTCGGCCTAGTAAAAAAGAAGAAAATAGAGATATTTACTTATTTATATAGTTTACAGTCTAAGGACGGGCAAAGCCTTCCGCGAAGCGGGTACAGGCCGACTTGTCGGCCTAGTAAGAAAAAAAAGAAAAAAAATACAGTTATAGCCCAGAAGTATGTACAGTTTAGAGTCTAAGAGTCTAAGGACGGGCAAAGTAGCCCTGTTTTGAGGCCCGCATTTGCTGGATGCGGAGGAGCCAGTTCTTGACAGTGGCTTCAGGCACTTGTTCCTGGCGACAGATACTTAGAGCCCATTGGAGACGGCGCCGACTGCCGCGACCGGTTTGGGTAGCATGTTTGAGGAAACTATCGACGATTGCCGCTGCCGCTTTCGGTCCTGGTCCCTTGTTCTGACCTCTTAAGATCTGTAATAACACGGTTATACGGCTAAACACCTGGCGATCGGTGATTAGCGACGTTTTCGTTAATACTATGATCATGCGGCGCAGTAACATAGGCGGTAGAAACACTTTGCCGCTTTGGATCAGCCATTGCGTGAGATGCAGACTGACTGAGGGGAAGTGGCGACAGGTCTCAAGCAGAAGCCGGTAGATCGCATGAGCCGGTAGGTTTGAAGGGCCCAGCTGGTGCGACAACTGGATGGCCAACGTGAACTTTTTATGTTGCACCAGCAAGCCAATCACCGCGGCGGCCGCATCCGGATGCGGCTTGATCACTCCTTGTAAGCGTTCGACTAGACTAGTAGCGTCGGCCGGGTTCCAATGCGCAAATAAGGCATGGACGGTCCGCACAAAGTGTTTTTGCGAAACACTATCGGCCTTTTCCGACATCACAACCATTCCGGCCAGCACGAGTTTGACATCGGTTTCCTTTTCAAGGGTTAATGCCGTAGGTTGTTCTTTGGCTAGCCTAGAGATATTCATCCGCAGCAGGTGAGCGACTGCTGCCGACGACGTGCTCTCTAAAGCCATATACCTAATCTGTTCCAAAGCCGGCCGTTTGGTGACCATATATGCTAACCATCGACATGTAGAAGCATTTAGGGGCCTGTCTTTTAACGGATAGATCGACTTATCAAGGCCTATCAGTAAACACCACAGGATCCGGCCGGGTAAATTGCCCTGTGAGAACGCTCGTTGTAGCACCGGGTCTACTAACGAAGGCGGCAAGCCATTAAGAAGCCGCCGCACTTGCTCGATGTCTACATCTTCGGCAGTCGTAAAGTCTTCATCCTGAGTATTAGTGTTTTTCTGGCCCCAGGCCACCGTCAGTAAGGCTTTGGAGAGCATGTTAATTGACTGGAACTCGCTGGTGCGAACGACAATATTAGTGATTTCGTAGCTGAGTTGCAGATTAACTGCCTTTTTTAGTAGTTCCTCGGCAACTTGGCGGTCGACTGGTTTGTTTTTTAGTCGTTTCCAAAGCTTTTGGAAACTGCCCGCACTACTACAGGCGGATATTAACCCACAAAGCGCGCCAGCATGCTGGGTGGGGGAGTTGGAAATCGTGAATAAATAGGTCTGGAACTTATCCAGTACTTTCGGGTTCGCTTTCAGAAGCTCCCGCACAGTATACATGTCTAGGAAATGCTTCCCATAGCGAGCCAACGTTACTGCGAAATAGGTAGGGTCTCCATCGCCAAGTCTGGCCAATATCTGGGTCCGGAGCCATAAAGAGGCTTCTTTATAGGCCAATATTTGCGGGAAATGCCATTGACAAGTCTCAAATACTAAAGGATCAAGAGCATCAAGAGTAGGAGGACATGTCTGCACCATAGCCGCTAGTCTCAGATCCCTTAGAACCACTTCCGAATCAACCCCTAGACCCTGTAAAGTCTGAATCGCCAAAGCGTCCTGGCCCATACTGATCAGTTGCTGGGCCATGCAATAGACACTAAACATGCCCTTAGCAGTGTCGATCTCGGGAAGGAACTGATCGACTAAGATCGTCAAGGCCCGATTTAGTGGGATATGGTCAAGGATAAGTCTACATGCGTAGTCCATGCGATTGGCTTGTACGAGTCTCGAAGCCTTGATTAAAGCCGATTTTTCATCGAAAGTTTCCCCAAGTGAAATTTGGTCATTCCCTCTCGACGACTGGAAAACCTCGCCATCTATGGTGGGAAGCATGCCTTTAATTTTATCGGCAACACTTTCCAGGCCGGCCGAGTTATGGAACCTCAAAGCCGGCTGCTTTAAACAAGCCCTCGCTCTGGCTCGAGCGAGACCGACAAGTCTCATGAGTAAGTATCCACTCCACTCCACTATACACTATACACTACTATAGACATCCGCGAAGCGGTTACAGGCCGACTTGTCGGCCTAGTATAAAAAAGAATAAAAAACAATAAAAACAAGTATAAAACAAGTAATAAAAGTAGTTTACTATCAAGTCAATGTTTTATCTATATATACTACAAACCATGTACCAACCCAGAACTAGATGTTAAGCACTGGATGTTAAGTTTTCCCTTTAACTCATTTTAACCATTTTACAATTTAACCCATCCAATGGTTAAAGATCCTCGTCCGCATCCGATAAGTCGTTGATATCATCGCCGTCTTCTTCCGGATCATAATCTCCCGCAGTCTCGCCGTCCTTCTTGGACGCTACAGCCTCACAGGCATCAAACCATTCACTGTAAACGTCCACTGCCGCCGATAAACTGTTGATTGAGGCCTGGAAACTCTGCCCGCAGACCTTACAATGAAGCGATCCGATTCCGAGCTTCTTGTCCATCGAACACACCACGGAATCTTCGTGGTTACAAAACAGACAGGTAAATGTTGACGGCAAAGTTTCCTTGATTTTCCGCTGCGGGCCGCGGGAACTCTTCTTGCGTTTCCCCTAAAGTTAGATTTCCGGTCGATTTTTCACTTGTCTGGCACTTACCATTTTCCACGCTTACGTTAGAACAGGATGAGTGGGTTTTAGTGAAAAATTAATAATTAATAATTTTGATTTGAAAAAAAGTTTGGGAACCCACAAATGGAAACCAAAAAAATTGTAGAGGCCACCAAAGCCCTACAACAGTACCTAAAAGACCAAACAAAAGATAGCGGCAAAAGCCAGCTGTTTGACGACGACAATGCCGAGCCCCTTTATTTGGTAGTCGTCGGCAAACGCTATTTCAGTGAAAGCAAAAGCCTGCGGCCGAAACTGGTTAAAGTGCCTCACCGGGTATGGGGGCCTGCCAAGCCGAGCATTTGCTTGTTTAGCCGCGACCCGCAACGAGTATACAAGGATGTTTTGACGGTTTCCACCGAGGAATCGCCTAAAGTAGTTGACCGGGTGGTCGGAGTGTCGAAACTCAAGGGCAAGTTTAAGCCTTATGAAGCTCGGCGAGTTCTGAAAAACCAGTTCGATCTGTTCATTGCCGAGCCGGAAATCCTTCCTGCCCTGCCGAGTTTACTAGGAAAGTCTTTCTATGGCACTCAGGCCAAGATCCCGTTTAAAGTGAAAATCCGGTCCGGCGACAAAATTGACCGCGGGAAAGTCGAGCATGAACTCAGTAAAGTCTTGGATAGCACGGCGGTGTTCAAATCAGAAAGCTCCTTGACTACTATCCGGGTAGGCACCACCGACATGAAGCCTAAACAGATTGCCGAGAACATCAAGGCAGTTGTGGACTATATCTCTGAATCGCTTGTTGAAGAAGGCATGGAAGGCATCCGATCGCTAAGTCTGAAGTCTACTAACAGTCCGGCCCTTCCTATCTACTACAGCGAAACCTACTTTAACGAGAACGACATCGGCACTGCCGACGACAACAAAGAAGAGGGCGAGGCGGCCAAACGCAAGCGCGAAATGGAGCATCTGGACTCGCTGCTTAAAGAGGTGGTCGACGAAGAGGACATTATTGAATATAACCGCGAGGAAAAGCGTCGCAAAAAGGGCCGGTCCATCGACACCGAGACCGAAGCCACGGAAGCCACCGAAACCACTGAAACCACTGAAGCCTAACTGTAATCTAATTGTATATTATCTACCTTTTCTTTCCTGGTCTTTTTCATTCTTTTTCGGGTCTTTTTTTTCTTTTTTTCGGCTGTTTGACAAGTCAAACAGCTTTTCGCTTCGCGAAACCTCAATCTCCAGGTTATCTTCCGCGAAGCGGTTACAGGCCGACTTGTCGGCCTAGTATGAAAAAAAAAAGAATAAAATACAGTTCCTTTTCTTTCCTTTTCAGTTCACGAAACCTCACTTTCCAGGTAATCTTCCGCGAAGCGGGTACAGGCCGGCCTTGGCGGCCTAGTATGAAAAAAAAAAAAAAAAAAAAAAAAGAAAAAAGGACAGAGAAAAACAAGAAAATAAGCTTAATTAGGCATAATAATGTTAAAGAGTTAGAATGTCTATATGCGGGAAACGGCTAGCGCGGGTCGGTGGGGATGAAGTTGCCTGCTATACAGATGGGGATGTTGTAGCGGTCGCGGCGGATGGTGAAACTGAAGCAGCACATACGACGTTTGCGGCCGTTGCGGGTACGGATATTGCAGGTAGTGAGAATGGCTTTATGGTCGGAGTTGAACGCGACGTTGGAGTACTTTTCCCAGTAGTTGACGGCCGATTCCTCGGTCATGAGCTCGTATATTGCCAGTTTCCCATCGCGTAAATCGTCGAGCGAGCACTCAACGAGCTCGGCAAACTCTTTATTACCACGATAGATCTCACCCGTGCGTCGCCAGAGACATGCCGGCACGGCCATTGCCGAGAACACTCGGTCATAATCAAGCAGGAGCCGTTCGAAGTACTCTTCGACCCCGACAAGATCGGCATCATTCAGAGCCTTTGCGACGGCTCGAAATGATGGCCGAACTACACTGAGCGAATTGAGAATGCGATTGCACGAAACACCGTTCATATAACTGTCCATATACGACTTAAGCCGGTCGTATCCTTGGGCATAGTTATAAGGCATGAGCAAGCCGGCCTTTCTTTTGGCATGAATGACCTGCGAAAGACGGCCGGCCGCACTTGTTTCTTCCGGATCGGCCGCCGTCATCATGAACTGGTCGACTCTGTCTGTCGGAGTGACCTCTAAATCGAACTGGCCGGGATCGGGCATGTTCAGATCGGCGAAAAGAGCGGACTCCAAGTCCCATTTCCCGAGACTATCGTCGTCAACCAGCGACATAAAGTCGCTGAGATTGTCGAACTCCAATCCTAAATTGCCGAGGAACATGCTGTCGTTGGGTTTCGGCGATAAAGACATCTCGTCCTCCATGCCCGGTCTTTTAGGAACGTCTGCGTCGCGGCACAGATGGCCGATGTTGCGTTTAACGCACCGTGCGCACGGACGGTTCTGATCGCACGTCATATGCGACCTCCGACAGTATATGCAAGCCAAGTCGACTTTCCTCTTCTTGGACTTTTCACTGTCGGCCATCGACACTTAGTAAAATGCGGGGGGCTCCCAGCATGGCTGCATATAACCTGGGGTAACTTCCTTAGTTGTTTCCTTTTTTCTGGGTGGTATTTTAGTTTATTTTAGTTTATTTTACTTTCTTTTTCTTTTTTTTTACTAGGCCGATAAATCGGCCTGTACCCGCTTCGCGGAAACCGTTAAACGATAGGCTAGTTGCCTACCTGCCTGCCTGACTGGATACCTACCTGGCCATGACTGGATCTCTATATCTATTTATCCATAGAAGCAATTCCCATTCCGCGAAGCGGAACTACAGGCCGATTTATCGGCCTAGTAAGAAAAACAGAAAAATAAACTAAACTAAACTAACATAAAGTAAGGGTTAGGGATCAGGCCCCTAACGAAGGGGTACTAGGCAGGCGAATGAAAAGTGGTGAAGTAAGCCTGATAATGTTTGCAGCATGGAAGGCCGGTTTGAGAGGGAAGCCTTTGCGGGTTGGTAGCGGGCTGTCGGGAATTCGGTTTAATAGTAGTAAAAAGCCTCTTTCGCCTCAACAGTATCATGAGCTTCGACGGCTCAAAGAACAGAAACTTAGCCGAAATAGGCTCTCGGTAGTGCTTTACTGTGCCAGCGGCATTGTGTTCGCTGTTACCCTGTCCTATGCCTCGGTGCCGCTTTATAGAGCCATTTGCTCGCGAACTGGTTTCGGCGGAACGCCTATAACCGATAGCACAAAGTTCAGTCCCGACCGCATGCAGCCGGTCGACCGGCCCCAAAGAATTGCCGTGAAGTTTTCTTCAGAGGTTTCTTCCCAAATGCCCTGGTCTTTTAAACCTGAGCAGCGGGAAGTGCAAGTGCTTCCGGGCGAGACCGCCCTGGCTTTCTATAGAGCCAAAAACCTTAGCGATGAGCCGCTGATCGGCATGGCTACTTATACGGTTGTGCCTGACCGGGCCGCTGCCTATTTCTCGAAAATCCAGTGCTTTTGTTTCGAGGAACAACTTCTCCAGCCGGGCGAGGAGGTCGACATGCCTGTCTTCTTCTTCCTGGACCCAGACTATGCCCGCGATCCGGCTATGGTGCACATAAACGACATTGTCCTGCACTATACGTTTTTCAAGGCGCAGTACAAGGGCAACGACTCTAAAGAGATTGCCCGCAAACTCAGTTCACAAGTGACTGCTGCGCCTGCTGCTTCCTAGCTTTAATGTACATATTTTAACTTTTTTTCTGCTTTTTTTTTTCTTTTTTTTGAATACTAGGCCGATAAATCGGCCTGTAGTTCCGCTTCGCGGAAAACAAGACTCTAGTACGGGTTATTTTAGTTCTTTTCTCTGGCTTTTTTCTTCTTTTTTTACTAGGCCGATAAATCGGCCTGTAGTTCCGCTTCGCGGAATGGAGGTTCCTATACAGCATGATCAGGTAAGCTGCAGGTCTATAGCAGTATAGACATGACCTGCATAACCACTGGACTACGGCCATTAGAGACCTCCGCGAAGCGGGTACAGGCCGATTTATCGGCCTAGTAAAAAAAGAAAAAGAAAAAAAGCCAGAAAAGAGAAAACAGGTGCTTACAGTATTAGATCGTAATCTGCAGGTCTATAGCAGTTTAAACATGACCTGCATAACTACAAGACTAAAGCCACTAGAGACTTCCGCGAAGCGGGTACAGGCCGATTTATCGGCCTAGTAAAAAAAGAAAAAGAAAAAAGGCAGAGAAGAAGATCAGAGAAGAGGAAAATGAAAAAGTCGACGTTACATCTATTAGATAAATAGCGGCTATGCAATGAAAGACGACGGAAAAGAAGTGCGAGGAATGGGCGAGACCGGCGACGGCTGTTGTTGCTCGCCGTCGTCCCATTCAATGCGAATGGCAGGCAAGTTCAGACCGGGCGACTCATAAAGAGTACAAGAACACTTCTGGCCAGCAGTTTCGTCCGAGGGTTCCAAAGTGGCTGTTTGCACTTTAAGCAGTGCCTGAGCCAGCTCGTTATTGAAATCGTCTTCATAATTAGTGTTTTCATTAGGAGCTTCCTCAAAAGCAGGTTCCCAGCCGTTTGGCGGGCTTACTGGGGGACTAGTAAACCACAGTCTTCCCGGGTCGGGAAGGGATAAATAACTAGTTTCCGGATTGACTTCCATTTTGTCGCCGTAAACCACTTTGAGATTCGGCCAATTGGCGAGGATGTAATCGCTGGCATTGGCGGCCGCTGCATGGTCGGCAAACACTGCCAGCACGCGGCCGAAGCTTTTGAGTTCGCACCATTTGGCCAGGCCATTTAAATGCGGAACTAAGCCAGAAGCCAGTCTAGCGAATTCCGGAGCCTCAATTTCGTAGATAATAAGGGTATTAGACGCCATGGTTAAAGGCACGAATTATGGGAATTATTCATGCAGGGCTTGCCTTAATATATGGGGGTGGGATTTTTTGCCAAGCTGCCTAAGCAGGTGGGCACAGCCCCAAGTAAAGCTGACTCGGGAACTGCTCGGGAAGGGCTCGGGGTTAAGTAGTGCCGTACGAGGGCCGCCAAAAGGCCTTAAAACGAAGGGCAAAAAAGGGGGTTTTGCCGTGAAATTTACACCCAAATACTTCTAGAAACACGCCGCACAAGTCCGAACAATATTTACTCCTTTTAATTCATAGCTTCCCTAAATCCCCACTTTCCTTATCTTTTTCCTACCCCATCACCTTCAAGGCTTGGGTACCGCACGGCGCTAAACAGGGCTATGCATTTTTCTTGCATGAGGTGCCTTTTTCTCAGCCACCCCTATCTAAGCCAGCCAGTATTGCTGAGTAATACAGACTCTTGCCTTGACACTAAACCAGCCTTTTTCTTTCTTTAACTTGTTAAACTTTTTTATTTTTATTTTTATTTATTTATTTATTCTTTTTTTCTTTTTTATACTAGGCCGACAAGTCGGCCTGTAACCGCTTCGCGGAGGATTGCTGGTTTTTGCCAAGTCTTACCCATGCATACCCGTGTAACCCATGCAACCCATGCAACTGCGCAACTGCGCAACTATGCAATATATGAAATATAGATAATTTCACCCCTAATTACCATTCCGCGGAGCGGAACTACAGGCCGACTTGTCGGCCTAGTAAAAAAAGAAAAAGAAAGAAGAAAAAAAGCCCAGTACCCCTTTGCATAGGATGACAGGACTAGTTTTTCACTAAGTACACCCCATTCAACTTTGCTAGAAATGAAATAAGTTTACCCATAATTACAATTCAGCGAAGCGGTTACAGGCCGACTTGTCGGCCTAGTATATAAAAAAAAGAAAAAAAGAATAGACCAGAAAAGAAAGTAATTAGTCCCAATAAGGAAGGAGCAGACGCTACCCTGGTTTCATCTTTCCAATGCTGCACATCTTCAAAACCGACACTGTTTTGAAGGAGATCTCCGACAAGGAAGGCGACTACGGGGCGATCTTCAAGAACCGGCTGATCGAGGCCGGGTATAATGGCCCGTTCACCGCCTGGGATACTGTGGGCGGCCAGTTTCCTGATGCCAATTTCGGCCAGGATGACGCAATTCTCATCTCCGGGTCCAAACACGATGCCTGGGGAGACGAGCCGTGGGTTTTGCAGTTGACCGAGTGGCTGAAACCGGTGATTGGAAAAGTGCCCATTGTCGGTATTTGTTTCGGCCACCAGGTGATTGCCCGGGCGTTGGGGGCTCCTATGGGCCCGTCCAAAGGCTGGGAAGTCAGTGTCTGTGATGTAGAGCTGAGTGCCGAAGGAAAGAAAGTATTCCCGCAGCTGCACGGCCACGCAAACATTTTCCAGTGCCATTTAGACCAGGTCTTCGAGCTGCCGGGTAACACGCAATTGCTGGCCAGCTCGGCCAAATGTCCGATCCAAGGATACTATAGACCCCACCAACTTTTCTGTCTGCAGGGCCATCCCGAGTTCAACCAGTTCATTCTCGACTCGATTGTCGAAACACGGCTAACTAGCCAGCTCGGGCCTGACGGCACCGAAGATGCCCTTACTCGCAGTCACAACCATCATGACGGCAAGCTAATTTTCCAGACAATTGTCCGGTTTCTCCGTAGAGAGCTATAGATCTATGTGACCCCGACTCTTTTCCTTCTTCTTTTTATTTTTTTTTCATACTAGGCCGCCAAGGCCGGCCTGTAACCGCTTCGCGGAGGATTTACACAGGGGGTAGTTGGTTTCGCGAAGCGAAAAGCTGTTTGACTTGTCAAACAGCCGAAAAAAAAAAAAAAAAGAACCAGTTAGATAGTCTTTTTTGTACTAGGCCGACAAGTCGGCCTGTAACCGCTGCGCGGAAATCAAGTATAACTATATATATATAGTTATATACATGTTATTTATAGCAGGCCCCTTCCGCGAAGCGGTTACA
>JAKTTL010000063.1:0-16388 GCA_030581455.1 Wickerhamiella allomyrinae
CCCTTTAGCACCCCTTTAGCACCCCTTTAGCACCCCTTTAGCACCCCTTTAGCACCCCTTTAGCACCCCTTTAGCACCCCTTTAGCACCCCTTTAGCACCCCTTTAGCACCCCTTTAGCACCCCTTTAGCACCCCTTTAGCACCCCTTTAGCACCCCTTTAGCACCCCTTTAGCACTTTTAGTACCCCTTTACTAGTAAATTTGTAATATAACCCCCCTTAGGAAGGGGTGCTGGGCCTTGGGAACATGCTTCCATAGGGGTCTTATATAACTACCACAGGTTAATTTTGTCCTGCCTAGACCCTAACACCCCCCATTTGCCTACCCCAATCTTATCACAACCGTGGCCCAATCATCGTCGCTCTCTCGCCAGCTTCAAGTCCCTCCTGCCAGTGTTACTACTTCTTTATTTGGTTGTTTTTTCGGAATTGTCTACTTTTTTTGTTTATATTCTATCATGTTACTACTTGAAATGTGTTTTTTGGTCTATAATATAATTTTGTCATAAGGGGTCTTGGGCCATGTGAAAGGCACAGCCTAGGGGTACTGGGGGTTTGCCAATATTGATTCAGGACTGTGTTATGTAACAACCATAATTTGATTTGGGTGCTACCCAACACCCTCCAGTTGGGAGTCTCGAGGTCAGGGTTTATACTTAGTACCCCTCAGCATCTTTCATTGATAAATTCATCTGCTTACCCAATGAATATAGGTATCGTTTAGTAACCAATTTAAGGGGTCGCGTGGATTCCAACCACGAACTTGGGTCGATCTGGATTAGATCTACGTGCCTCCGCTAATCCTAGGATATTTGAGCTGTAGTACGGGTTTGGCAATTATTAACTCTACTTTTGTTATCGTCAGCAGAGATTTCAGATACTGGGGACATAAAAATAGCTTTCTGGTGATTCCTGTATGCATAGCATCGTTCGCTGTACTGCTATTTACAGCCCAGTGCAGCTATGCATGGTGATTATATCAGTGCTGCACGGTGGTGCTTATGCATATACTAAATATAGCTATCAGCTGATGACTCGGTCCCAGTTACTTTTCAGAGCATATGCAAGATGACCTGCAGCTGCAGCTGCACGCCGATCTTGTTCTTTGAACTGGTATGTATTTAAGGGCAGGTGCACTATCGTATGGTTATGAAGTTCGCCACTTTTCTTCCTGTTTTTGTTAGCCTAACATCTTTTGTCTCGTGTAGTGTACCGACTCCAAGTTGCGGTGCTTGCGACACTGATCCTGATTTTGGACAGAAAGTTGAAGATAAAGTTAACGATGCCATTAGTTTCATTGATTCTGCGGTGACCAATCCTGCGGATTATGGAACTGACTTGCAATCTGCCTACAATGATCTCTATGAGGGTAGCAATGATGATGGGGTCGTGTCATTGCTGTTACAGATTTCATGTCTTGATAACTCTACCACATCGAGAGTTCTTTATGCGTTTGAGTCCTATATCCATGCATTGACGGAATTGCTACAAGAGGCGTCTATTATACAGCAGTCTGTATCTGTGGATGTGTATAACTCGGGCCTCGTATTGGTATCCTCACCGTGGTCTTTCATCGATGAAACCTTGCAGCTGTTGATCAATGGCGGCAACGTTTGCTACAGCTGTGCGGTAATTGATGAGCTGGTTACCAGTATCGACATATACAATACTGACCTCATTCAGTATAACGCAACTCTGTCGAATCCAGATGCAAATCTAACCACACTGCCGGGTTTGGTTGATAGTTGTAGTAGTACCACTACAACTACGGTGACCACCGCTACCACAAAGACGGGTACTACAACCACTGCAACCACTTCTAGGACTACCGCTACGACCACTGCGACTACTGCGACAACTAAAAGTACAGCCACTACTACTACCGGTACAACCAAGACTGGCACTACAACCACTGCAACCACTTCTAGGACTACCGCTACAACCACTGCGACTACTGCTACAACTAAAAGCACAACTACTACTACTACCGGAACAACCAAGACTGGCACTACCACCACTGCAACCACGTCTACCACCAGGACCAGTAGCACAGCGACAACTACATCGACTACCGGAACTACCAAGACCGGTACGACAACTACTGCCACTACCGGGACTACTAGCAAAACCAGTACGGTTACTACAACGACCGCTAGGACAACCACGGCAACTACCGCTACTACTAGCAAGTCCAGTACGGTTACTACAACGACCGCTAAGTTAACGACTACTTCCACCGCGACCAAGAACTCTACTTCTACTTCGATAACGAACTCTACCACTACGAAGTTGATCCCATCAACAAACCGTATCACGTCGCACAATGTTACGTCTACGCAAACCTCTACAAAGCATACTGCTTTCACATCCAAGAACTCTACCGAATATAGTACCCAGTCTCCCACTACTATTCCTGCAACCTCTACTGGCCTCACTGGCGCTACTACGGTTACCAGTACTAGCGTTGTAACTACTTGTGACTCCTGCACTTCTAACCCTCTCCACACCGTCACTACCACTTACGTGACTACCGCGGCCTGCAGCAGTTGCCCGCATGGGGTTACGGTGGTTTCTTCCACCGCTACAGTTACACTCTCTAGTGTTGTGACCACATCCTGTACGTCTGATGCCAATGAGCCCATTAGTACCTATCTGGTCACCGTACCCTGCAGCAGCTGTGTGAACGGGGTTACTGTAGTTTCTTCAACCTCTGCTACTGTCGGTACTTCCCATCTCTCTCAGGGTTCCGTGGCTGTTGTTACCTCCTCTGCTAGGGAGGGTACTAGTGTTGTTCCCGTCAACTCCGCTGGCAAGAGCACCCCAGCTTTCATGTTCGTTGCTATGGCTATTGCTGCTCTTTTGGTGTAGTTCTACCTTGGTCCATGCGAAATCTTGATATAGATATAGTTTGTTGTAACCTTTCTTTCATTAGCTACCAAATATGATACGACAGTATTGGACTTTTTTGGATTGCAGCCGATTAATACTGTTTCGTAAAGGCCTTTGAAGGGTTGAAAATACTCGGTTTGTTGTCCTTCTGCCGGATTTGGTGTATTTGATAGAGTAATAATTGGCGATTGATTGGCTGTTCTGGATAACTTTTGAAGCCGATCATCGGCTACTCTAGTTCTAGTGTGCGTATTTAGAATGCCTAGGAGTATTCTGTACCTATGTTAGTAACTTATGGTGCATACTTCAGCCAAAATAGTTGGGCACAATACTGGCGTCGAAAACGTCCAGGAAAACAGTATCCAACTGAATACAAGACATAAAATGTAAATAGACGGTAGATACGACCCAGCACACGAGTTGGTCCTGCTTGTGTCCAACACTCCAAGAACCAGGTTGGGAGGTCTAGTCATTCAACTGCAGGTGAGCCCGGCCATGGGGCAGAGCCGAGAAGGATTTAAAACCACCGAGTACGGTGGGAAAAGTTACTTGCTTTTAAAATAAATGGGGACTTACGTTTTGACGGGGGTCCTGGTGGTCTAGAGTCAGGCCGGAGTAAGAGCAATTTTTCGCGTTTGAGCACTTTGAGCACTCCACCAGGGTACCCACTTCGCGGGGTACCCATGCACAGTGATTATGCATATGGGCACTGATAATGACTCATACAAATGTACAAAGTCTTACCAGAAGAACAAGCTCAGCCACTCATTTCTAAATTCACCACGTAGATAAATACTCACCACGTATCACAAACTCCAGTATACCAGTTAAACCCACATAATAGGTAATTATTGGCAGGATTAAGGCCTCGGCCTAACCCTCGGCCGACCCCACGCATATTTGTGCTCACCTAATTGCCGAGTTACACCGAGGAATATTTTTACCCAGGACCATTGAACAATAAAATTCGACAAGGGTTTCTCTATTGAAAGGTTCTCCATTGAAAATCAGCCCTACACTACACCGGTTAACAGTGTCCTAGAAGACTCATATCACCGGTCTATGCCATGAAGGATCACGTATTCACAGACGAGAACTCGCCAGACTCCGGCTCGGTGCATAGCGCATGCGTACATATTGACGACGATGCCCTCCAAGACCACCGCAAGCAATCATCGTCACTAAGACAAACCAGACCCCGTAGGAACAGTGTGAGCACTGTAAAGTCTGCCCCTAATCCCAGAGGCTCGTTTTCTTTCCAGTGGCGTCGGCCTCGCCGCATGTCACGCTCGTCCATGTATTCCATGCGGTCTACCAAGTCGGACAAGAGCAATGGCGGCGCCCTATCTGCTAGAGACCAAAATGATGTGGAATCAACCAACTCTCTGGGCGAGACTGACGAGGATGTTTGTTTCCCTATCGAGTATAACGAGAATGGCGAGGCTCAGAACGTTAATATCAAGGAATTGGATCAATTGCTAAACAATCTCAGCGATAATGAGAGTGCTGTGGTCGACGATGTAACTCCAACTTCCCAAGGACAAGACAGCGATGAATCCAAGTTCAGCTCTGTGGTGAAAAGTCCAGCTGGTCTAGAGATCCAATTCATTCCTGCTCGCAACCGGCATGCTATGGGCAAGATGGAGCTACCCCCGCCTGCGCGAAGCTTTATTGTAGACCCAGATGTTGACGTAGAGCCGGTACCTGTCAATGACAAGCGCTTCAGTTTCTTTGCTACCAAGATAGAGTCCACGATCCATGCGCACGACCTTGCCTCACTAGTAGGACCCGACGAGTCTTTCAGCAGTCTATTTACTCCCGAGAATGGTGTGTGGTGGCTTGATTGTTGCAATCCTACTGACGAAGAAATGAAGATTATTTCCCGGGCTTTTGGTATTCATCCCTTAACGGCCGAGGATATCCGCACCGAGGAATCACGAGAGAAATTTGAGCTATTAAAGAACTATTATTTTGTGTGTTTCCATACTTTTGTGAGTGACACTACCAACAAGGACATCTATTTGGAGCCAGTCAAGTTCTACATCATCGTGTACGAAGATGGTGTACTGTCGTTTCACTACTCGCCAGTCCCACACTGTCGTGCTGTTCGGCGAAGAATGCGCCAGCTACGCGAGTATGTCAATGTGACCTCAGACTGGATCTGCTATGCTCTGATTGATGATATTGTCGATTCTTTTGCACCCGTTATCCACGACATCGAGTCCGAAGTAGACCGAGTCGAACATTTAGTTTACGTGCACGAAGGAGCCTCCAACATGTCGGACACACTGGCAAGCATTGTTGATGCCCGCCGCAAGACCATGTGTGTGATGCGTCTACTGTCGTCAAAGGCCGACGTTATCAAGGCGTTTGCTAACCGCTGCAAAGAGCGCTGGCAAAGCGTGCCTAGCTCGGACATTGGTCTGTTTCTGGGCGATATCCAGGATCATATCGTGACCATGCACCACAGCCTGTTGGCATACGAAAAAATCTTCAGCCGTAGCCATGTTAACTATATGGCCCAGCTGCAGGTGGAATTCGTGAATTCCAGCAACCGTGTGACCACTGTTCTGGGCTTTGCAACTCTAATGGGAACCATCCTTGTTCCCATGCACCTAGTCACGGGTATGTTTGGCATGAACGTCCACGTGCCTGGACAGGATGGCACAAACCTGGGCTGGTTCTTTGGTATTCTAGGAGTGATGATCTTGGTGATTGCTGTCTTGGGATTTGGAGCTAATCTCTATATGCAGAGGCTAGTTCACAAGCGACAATAAGGGTGTCGAAGCACCTCTCAAAATCTAAAATAGGTACGCTAGCAATTGATTATTTAAAATGGATTTATGACCGGGGATATGATCGGGCATGTGATCAGGCATGTGACTGGTTTGCAAACAGGTCGGTGCGCTTTTTTTACCTTAAGATAGGCCGAAAACGGCACAATCGCTGTGACCCGGGTAGATCATGCAATGCAAGATCGGGTCACTACCAGATTCGGACAGTGCCGGATTCGGACAGTGCCGATCGTGGGTTGGCAGCAACATGCCGTAGGCACTGCGGTGATGGATAGCGCCTACAACCATTTTCTGGGGGTATTACAGTATACCTTTCGCTGGATCGGTAATGTTACTCTATGTCGGATAATGCTATGTACTGATTTGGTAGGTAACTGGTCTCTAAAAAAGAGACCAAAAAGGAAATATCTGACGCGTGCATGTCGCTATCAGTCTACGTTTTAGGAACTGCGACTGTGGGGTGATCATTGACTAAGCGATCTTGGCAAGTCTGCTTTGGATACCACAACCACTCAGTATAGCCAGGGCCAGGGTTGACTTGGTATTGAAAGTTAACAGTGATGCCTTTATGGAATACGCCTGATAAGCCAAATAGTGGTTTCTCCTTTATGTAGCCACAGAACATTGCGAAGCTACATTGACTGATCACATATCTTGGCAAATGTCATCTAGGGTTCTTTGCTGCGATGCAGGTTCTCTTATGCAAGCCCGAAATAGATATGTACTGTGGTGACACGGCGCTCATATGCAGGGGGTACAATGGGTTAGGGCAAAGCGATCTCAATTTAAGAGCGCCAATTTGAGCAGTAGAAAGTATGCGTTTTTCAACTGTTCTTCCCGTTGTCGCCTTGCTATCTTCTGCTGTTTCTCAATCGTCGAGTACCATACCTGTTCCCTCCTGTGGATCATGCAGCACTAATGAAAGCACCGTAGACGCGATCCACGCCCAGGCCGTCAGTGCCGCGACTTATGTTAATTCGCTAATTGACGCTGCTAACAACGGGACACTTGTAAATCACACCTTCTATGAGGGAATTGTTTCCGCTGAAGTGCAGCTTTTCTTTACACATGATAGTTTTGCAAACCTTATTGAGAGCATTTCGTGTCTTGATCGCGACGGTACGGTAATCGTAGTGTCAGATATCGTTAACACAATCTTGGGTCCTCTTGACAATATGCTGGAAGAATCTGCTGTTTTTGAACAGTACATAGATTCTCAAAAATTTGCACTAGGTGTTAATGGTATTGCCGGGATTTTGAGTGATACAGAGAAGTATGATCTCCAAAAATATATCAACCTTGGAAATGTGTGCTATGATTGCAATGAAATGTCTGATGCAAACACGCAGATCACGGTTTTCAACCAACATGTGGAGGCATACTTGGCAGAACATCCTGCAGAATTCTTGAAAACTCTTCCTCTCTTCAATACTAGCTGCACTGAGCCTGTTACGACTACATCCACTACCTCTACGTCCACATCTACCTCAACTAAACGTTCAACCTCGACAACTTCCGCCAAGACCACCACATCGCACAATGTTACATCCACGGCCACCTCCACCAAGCACACTACCTCTACATCACACAATGTTACATCCACGGCTACCTCCACCAAGAACACTGCCTCTACATCACACAATGTTACATCAACGGCCACCTCTACTAAGAACACTGCTTCTACATCCAAGAACTCCACAGAATCTAGTACCCGGTCACATACCACTACAAATTCTGCGAACTCTACTGGTCCCGCTGGTCCCACTGGTGCTACTACAGTCACAAACACTAATGTTCTAACTACAACTGATTGCACTTCCAGCCCCCTTCACACTGTAACTACCACCTACGTGACCACAGAAACCAAGACATGCAGTAGCTGCCCGAATGGCATCACTGTAATTTCTTCTACCGCTACCGCTACTGTCACCGTCACTGCCCATAGCTCTCAAGCTCAAGGCTCTGTCGCTGTAGTTACCTCCACTGCCAGCAAAGGAACCAATGTTGTCCCAGTTAACTCCGCTGCTATGCGTACCCCTGGTACCATATTTGTCGGCTTGGTTGTTGCTGCCTTGTGGTTGTAGATTAAGTTTTTGTAGACATAGCTTTAATTAAAGTAGTAACCGATACACTAGTCCTCCTTTCTCACTAGCTAGTATCTTATTGACGTACTGCTACAACCAAAAGCTTCGTTGTATCAATTAAATAGCTCATTATGCTCATTGTGCTCATTGTGCGCATTGAGCTCATTGAGGTCTTGCTAATAATACTATTTGCTTCTTTCAATGGTGAAACTAATTATAGTCAAGTATGAATCTCGCTGGGTGGGTTTGCTCTCGGTATGTTTTGTACATATTCTAGAATTACGATATCAGCGTGCACTGCAATAGAAATATTGCAGAAACCTGATGAACGACAGTCAAACAACGAGATGGGTAAAATACCTCATTTTGCTCTCCATCATATACCTTTGAAAAACCTTGGCGCTTGGCTATCTAGATCTGCAGATCCATCTTGTGATATAAGTGGCTAGCGAATAAAGCACGGCCCTGTATACAGAATACCAACACATCCACTCCATAAAAGCATATTTTTTAGCATAAAAATAGCTGTGGTTGAGATATATACTTCCTAAGCCCGTGTATGACCAGAGCTGGCATTCATACGGCATGCAGCCAAGAACCATTCGATCTGTCAATAACCTGTATACCACGTATGACATGCATTTGCAGCACATGCATATAAACCCATGGAAAAACATAAGGTACTAAAATGATTTTGATTATTCTGTTCTACTTGATAGCTATTGCTGATGGCCACGGCATGCACGGCAAAGTTTCCAACCCATTCCAAGGGGCATGTATGGGATACCTTTCTGCTCGTTACAACTGGACAAGCTGTATAGGCAAGACCATCTCTCATGGTACAAACCCTTGCGCCTGCAAACAAAGCTCTTATCTCCTGACTGTCCTAAACTGTATTGAAACTCTGGCAAATACTTACAATGGGTCTCAAAGTGATGCTGCTAAAATAGAATCCTATGGGGCAGTAGTGAGCAACTGTGATAATGAGAAGCTGAACATGCACTACATCGAACATATAGCTCGGAATGCAAGTCAGTTGCCTCAATATGAAGCTTCCGGTCCAGTGGTTGATAAGTTTATGCTGCCTGAGCCAGTGACTGCTTTTGCAGTGACAAAATATGATGCTATAAATGCATATAAGGCTTATACTGGAGGGAAGGATTCTGCATCTCGCTCATTTAGATACGGAAGGGCACTTGTTATCTATTGGTGTGCAGTTTTTGCTCTAAGGTCTGTCACATATTGGATATGGAACACTGTACCATCTGTATACATGGCGTGTGACTGCCAACTAGTCCGGTTTTTTCGGAGATATATCATTCTGCCTGCTACATTTCGCTTCCGACATTCCACTCCAAAGACTATATCCAAATGGTTTACTCTGAATATACCCACCCGTATGGCTACTTTAATTGTTCTGGGATTCTTTATTCTGAACGCCGTTCTTATGTTTGCTGATACCCCTTTCAACAGCGCACCAAACTATCGGTTCAAGAATGATCTCCCCTGGCAGTATCTCCAATATGTGGCTAGCAGAAGTGGCTACCTCACCATGTATATCATTCCCATTATGTTTTTGTTTGGAGGTCGTAACAACCTTATGATCTATATGACTGGTTGGCCCCTAGACTTCTTCAATGTCTTCCACAAGTGGCTCGGGCGTATCACTTTACTAGATCTGATAGTGCATTCGGCTGCGTATACCTTTTCAGTTATACGACGTGGTCGCTTTGAATACGTATGGACAAGACCATACTGGAACTGGGGTGTGGCTGGTACAGTTGTTTGTGGGGTCATAGTTTTGGCCGGCATGCACTCCTTCCGGCGCATTAGTTACGAGTTCTTCTTGTTATTCCACATTTTATGTGCAGTGTGGTTTATTGTATGTGGCTACTGGCACCTCAAAAAAATACATGAGAGTGTTGATTGGTACTGGGTAGCAATTTCTATTTGGGGATTTGACCGCTTAGTGCGTATCGGCAGAATCATTCTGTCTAATCCGTTTGCAAAGGCCACTGTTACCTCGCATAAAGGTGCCGTCTTAGAGCTCACTGTCTCATACTCTAAACTATGGAAGGTATTCCCAGGTTCCTACACATTTGTGCATATTCTGCAGCCCACATTATTCTGGGAGTCTCATCCCTTTTCAATGATGGATTGTGTAGGTGATAAGGGCTGCTTGAAGTTTTACTGTCGGGTTAAGGATGGTATGACTCGTCGTTTGGACAAATTGGTGACTGCGAATGGTGGTTGTCTTGAAACCTACGTGTGGCTTGATGGACCCTATGGAACTTATGTGAACTTGAAGCCCTTTAGCGAGTTTTTGCTAGTAGCTGGAGGGATTGGAATTGCTGCTCCATTTTGCCATATTCAGCACTTAATTTCGCAGGGTTGTTCTGATATTGAACTCCACTGGGCAATTTCAGATGAACAACCAATCAAATGGTTCCACCGTGAAATTGACTTCATGTTGGCTAACAATATTAAAGTATATGTCTATCTGAGCAATGGTGCTAGTGATTCAGAGAATACAAGCTTTGTCTCCAGCGAGAAGTTGCCTCCTGTGTCCAAGCTGACTACCAAATTATCATCCTCCCAGGTTTCAACAGATCTGATTTGCAGTAATCAGCGAATGGAGCCGGCCCTTGTAGTCAGCCAGAGCATTATCAACAGTAACGGACCTCTGGCTATTCTTTGCTGTGGCCCTGGTGGTATCAATGATGGCTGCAGAAAGGCCGTAGCCGATAATTTGGAGCGTACAAACAACTATATTCAATACTTTGAGGAGTCTTTTAGTTGGTAGGTATATCCGGTATCAACCCATATCATGGGGAAACTGAATGTAATCGATTACTTCCATGCAGTAAACAAAACATCCAATATT
This sequence comes from Wickerhamiella allomyrinae, assembly GCA_030581455.1. Lineage (NCBI taxonomy): Eukaryota > Fungi > Ascomycota > Dipodascomycetes > Dipodascales > Trichomonascaceae > Wickerhamiella > Wickerhamiella allomyrinae. The sequence goes on from JAKTTL010000063.1 coordinate 10,652, forward strand.
TTACCCAAACCCATACAAAAACTGAAACTGGTATGCAATGCGAAAAATAGTGTCTAAAAATGCACTGATTGTTAAGATAGATTGATTGGTTAGGAAAAAAAATATGTTGAAAATATCTCTTTTCAAAGATATCCAATATGTTCTAGCTTGGGTGCGTTGTTGTACATAGGTGATATCGGGATACCCCACATTATCTCAGCGCCCCCTTAAGTGGGGTCACATATATGCACCGAATCGGGAAGGAGGGCACGTCGCGTCACCCGATCTGCCCTTCTCAAGAAAGATATAAGCCTAGTAATAGCCCGACAAGAATACTAGACAGATGTTCTAGCCTAAAACTGAAGTCACTATTCGTGATAATGCTGTGTTTAATGATCGCAACCAAAAAAACTGGTACATATGTACCTAATGGTATGGGATCGGCACTAACAAAATCATAACAAAATTAGTAAGTATCAACTTGACCCGTATTCATCGATATAGCTCCAATTGAGTATACTTGTTCGAATATCATTTCGAAGTAGTGGACGAGGTAACATAGCCACCCAAATTTCGGTCTGTTCGCACTGCAGTCTTGCACGGAACATAAGAGACCTGCATCTGGTCATGGGATTATTTGATATGACAGCTCCTGCACGGAAGCTCCTGCATATGCTCCGGATCGGGTAGCTGTAAACTATAGTGTCAGCCAGACACGTGCCATAGCTATATACGCGTAGGTACGTGCATTGCATAACCGATAGTCGTACACTTTACCGTTCTTTATTCAACGATATGAAAATTCCGATTTTTGCTTCTATCGTTGCGGCTTTGGCTTTTGTGGCCAGAGCCCAGACAGCGGATGTTCCAGTTCCCTCGTGTACTACTTGTGACACAGATGTGACAACAATTCAAAGCCTGGCAGCCACTGCCACTGATGAAATTTCAACAGCGATTTACTTGGCCTCTGAAGAACCAGTGGATACCGACTCAATTCAATCCGATTTGAATCTGGCTTCCACTGCAATGACCAACGCGGGAACTATTATCAGCGATGCATCGTGTCTTGACGCGTCTGGATCTGAAATCGTTATTACAGCGTTAGAGAGCTACTTGCAATCCATCACAACCTTGCTACAGTCCTATAGCAGGTTCCTAGAGGCATATACTCAGCTTGAGTTTACAGAATTAGTTGGGACGCAGACCTCAGCATGGGATAATGATAGACATTATTTTCAAACCTTGATCAACAGTGGAAGTGCTTGCTACAATTGCTCTCAAATCGCAGCGCTCAATTCGCTTGTCAGTACCTATAATACTGATGTGAACTCATACTTGAATTCCAACTCAGGTGAAGTTGACGGTAGCTTTACCACCCTTTCTACGCTCGATTATACTTGTTCGACCACAACCAGTTCTTCATCCTCTACTTCCACTTCAACAACGTCAACCTCCACATCGACCAGCTCGTCGACAACGTCGACCAGTACTTCGACCAGCACTTCGACCAGCTCGTCAACAACGTCGACCAGTACTTCGACCAGCACTTCGACTAGCTCGTCGACAACGTCGACCAGCACTTCGACCAGCACTTCGACCAGCACTTCGACTAGCTCGTCAACAACGTCGACCAGTACTTCGACCAGCACTTCGACTAGCACTTCGACAACGTCGACCAGCACTTCAACAACTTCGACCAGTACCTCGACCAGCTCGTCGACAACGTCGACCAGCACTTCGACCAGCACTTCGACTAGCTCATCGACAACGTCGACCAGCACTTCAACAACGTCGACCAGCACTTCGACTAGCTCATCGACAACGTCGACCAGCACTTCAACAACGTCGACCAGCACTTCGACCAGTACTTCGACCAGCTCGTCAACAACGTCGACCAGTACGTCGACCAGCACTTCGACTAGCTCGTCGACAACGTCGACCAGCACTTCGACCAGCACTTCGACCAGCACTTCGACTAGCTCGTCAACAACGTCGACCAGTACTTCGACCAGCACTTCGACTAGCACTTCGACAACGTCGACCAGCACTTCAACAACTTCGACCAGTACCTCGACCAGCTCGTCGACAACGTCGACCAGCACTTCGACCAGCACTTCGACTAGCTCATCGACAACGTCGACCAGCACTTCAACAACGTCGACCAGCACTTCGACTAGCTCATCGACAACGTCGACCAGCACTTCAACAACGTCGACCAGCACTTCGACCAGTACTTCGACCAGCTCGTCAACAACGTCGACCAGTACGTCGACCAGCACTTCGACTAGCTCGTCGACAACGTCGACCAGCACTTCAACAACTTCGACCAGCACTTCGACCAGCTCGTCGACAACGTCGACTAGCACTTCGACCAGCACTTCGACCAGCACTTCAACAACGTCGACCAGCACTTCAACAACTTCGACCAGTACCTCGACCAGCTCGTCGACAACATCGACTAGCACTTCGACCAGCACTTCGACTAGCTCGTCGACAACGTCGACTAGCACTTCGACCAGCACATCGACTAGCTCGTCGACAACGTCGACTAGCACTTCGACCAGCACTTCAACAACGTCGACCAGCACTTCAACAACTTCGACCAGTACCTCGACCAGCTCGTCGACAACGTCGACTAGCACTTCGACCAGCACTTCGACTAGCTCGTCAACAACGTCGACTAGCACTTCGACCAGCACTTCGACCAGCACTTCAACAACGTCGACCAGCACTTCGACCAGCTCGTCAACAACGTCGACTAGCACTTCGACCAGCACATCGACTAGCTCGTCGACAACGTCGACTAGCACTTCGACCAGCACTTCGACCAGCACTTCAACAACGTCGACCAGCACTTCGACCAGCTCGTCAACAACGTCGACTAGCACTTCGACCAGCACATCGACTAGCTCGTCGACAACGTCGACTAGCACTTCGACCAGCACTTCGACCAGCACTTCAACAACGTCGACCAGCACTTCGACCAGCTCGTCAACAACGTCGACTAGCACTTCGACCAGCACATCGACTAGCTCGTCGACAACGTCGACTAGCACTTCGACCAGCACTTCGACCAGCACTTCAACAACGTCGACCAGCACTTCGACCAGCTCGTCAACAACGTCGACTAGCACTTCGACCAGCACATCGACTAGCTCGTCGACAACGTCGACTAGCACTTCGACCAGCACATCGACTAGCTCGTCGACAACGTCGACTAGCACTTCGACCAGCACTTCGACTAGCTCGTCGACAACGTCGACTAGCACTTCGACCAGTACTTCGACAACGTCGACAAGCACTTCAACAACTTCGACCAGCACTTCGACCAGCTCGTCGACAACGTCGACCAGCACTTCGACCAGCACTTCGACTAGCTCATCGACAACGTCGACCAGCACTTCAACAACTTCGACCAGTACCTCGACCAGCTCGTCGACAACGTCGACTAGCACTTCGACCAGCACTTCGACTAGCACTTCGACAACGTCGACCAGCACTTCAACAACTTCGACCAGTACCTCGACTAGCTCGTCGACAACGTCGACTAGCACTTCGACCAGCACTTCGACTAGCTCATCGACAACGTCGACCAGCACTTCGACCAGCACTTCGACTAGCTCGTCGACAACGTCGACTAGCACATCGACTAGCTCGTCAACAACGTCGACTAGCACTTCGACCAGTACTTCGACCAGCTCGTCAACAACGTCGACCAGCTCGTCAACAACGTCGACCAGCTCGTCAACAACGTCGACCAGTACGTCGACCAGCACTTCGACTAGCTCATCGACAACGTCGACCAGCACTTCAACAACTTCGACCAGTACGTCAACCAGCTCGTCGACAACGTCGACCAGCACTTCGACCAGCACTTCGACTAGCTCATCGACAACGTCGACCAGCACTTCGACTAGCTCATCGACAACGTCGACCAGCACTTCAACAACTTCGACCAGTACCTCGACTAGCTCGTCGACAACGTCGACTAGCACTTCGACTAGCTCGTCAACAACGTCGACTAGCACTTCGACCAGTACTTCGACCAGCTCGTCAACAACGTCGACCAGCACTTCAACAACTTCGACCAGTACCTCGACCAGCTCGTCGACAACGTCGACTAGCACTTCGACCAGCACTTCGACTAGCTCGTCAACAACGTCGACTAGCACTTCGACCAGCACTTCGACCAGCACTTCAACAACGTCGACTAGCACTTCGACCAGCACTTCGACTAGCTCGTCGACAACGTCGACCAGCACTTCAACAACATCGACCAGCACTTCAACAACATCGACCAGCACTTCGACTAGCTCGTCGACAACGTCGACTAGCACTTCGACCTCCTCTTCTACGAGCTCTTCAACCAGCACTTCGACTAGCTCGTCAACTTCCTCTTCAACTAGCTCCTCGACCACGAGCTCCTCGACCAGCTCGTCGACAACGTCGACTAGTACTTCGACCTCCTCTTCTACGAGCTCTTCAACCAGCACTTCGACTAGCTCGTCAACTTCCTCTTCAACTAGCTCCTCGACCACGAGCTCCTCGACCAGCTCGTCGACAACGTCGACTAGTACTTCGACCTCCTCTTCTACGAGCTCTTCAACCAGCACTTCGACTAGCTCGTCAACTTCCTCTTCAACTAGCTCCTCGACCACGAGCTCCTCGACCAGCTCCTCGACTACTAGCACTTCGACCAGCTCTTCGACTACTAGCACTTCGACGAGCTCCTCGACCACCAGCTCTTCGACAAGCTCTTCGACAAGCTCTTCGACAAGCTCGTCCACTAGCTCTTCGACAAGCTCATCTACCAGCTCGTCAACTTCCTCTTCGACCACTAGCTCGTCCACAAGCTCGTCAACTAGTACTTCGACTAGCTCGTCAACTTCCTCTTCGACAAGCTCATCGACCACGAGCTCTTCGACGAGCTCATCGACCAGCACGTCGACTAGCTCGTCAACTTCCTCCTCGACCACTTCCTCGACCAGCAGTTCGACAAGCTCTTCAACCAGCAGTTCGACCAGCTCCACTAGCTCGTCAAAGTCGACGACATCAAGTGTCACGTCACCAAGGGGTTGGAATACCACGTCGACTACATCGACCAGCACTTCGACTTCGTCGTCCACTAGCACATCGACCAGCACATCGACCTCATCGTCTACTAGCTCTTCGACCACTAGCTCGTCGACCAGCTCATCTACAAGCTCATCTACAAGCTCATCTACAAGCTCATCGACAAGCTCATCGACAAGCTCATCGACAAGCTCGTCGACAAGCTCGTCGACCACTAGCACTTCGACAAGCTCATCGACCAGCTCATCGACCAGCTCGTCCACCAGCTCTTCGACCACTAGGTCGTCGACTAGCTCGTCAACTTCCTCTTCGACTAGCTCGTCGACAAGCTCATCGACAAGCTCGTCGACCACTAGCACTTCGACAAGCTCATCGACCAGCTCATCGACCAGCTCATCGACAAGCACTTCGACAAGCTCATCAACCAGCTCATCAACCAGCTCGTCCACCAGCTCTTCGACCACTAGGTCGTCGACTAGCTCGTCAACTTCCTCTTCGACTAGCTCGTCGACAAGCTCATCGACAAGCTCATCGAAAAGCTCATCGACAAGCTCATCGACAAGCTCGTCCACCAGCTCTTCGACCACTAGCGCATCGACAAGCTCGTCGACCACTAGCACTTCGACAAGCTCATCGACCAGCTCATCGACCAGCTCGTCCACCAGCTCTTCGACCACTAGGTCGT
>JAKTTL010000064.1:0-16168 GCA_030581455.1 Wickerhamiella allomyrinae
TGGGAGGGGGGGACCCAAATTAGGTAAGTAAAACGCAGTCACAATGAAAAGCCCTAAACCGCTGACTCATCACGGGAACCCACTCACACTATTAGCATACCCGCCCCATTCCTGTTGATCTTTCCAACAGACCCTCATGCCAGTACGTATAAAAAAAATACCGCCCCGTTAGGGGATTCTTTGGGAACCAAAATACTAACATCAGTCGCAAAAGAGTTTGAACACCAAAATCAAGCTGGCCAAGGCTGCCAAGCAGAACGGTCACGTCCCCATGTTCTACCGTCTCAAGACCAACAGCACCATCAAGTGGAACTACAAGCGTCGCCACTGGCGCCGCACTAAGCTGAAGCTGTAAATTGGCTTTTGTGCTTGTTTTAATTGCATCTTTAAGATGTCTATCCAACCCCTCTTTGTCCCTATAGCATGCTATATGTTTTAAAAAACACCAAAACTTAACCGGTTTAAACTACTGCTGACAAGCGTTTTTTTGTCTTCTATCTCTCCCCCTTTGTGCGAGACGACATAGGGAAAAGATGCAGGACTATGGCGCAGGTTCACAGGAAGCGCTTGATTTCCACCTGTTAGTATACCATCTGGTCACCCAAGTGCCTCGGGGAAAGGTCACCACATATGGTCATTTGGCCTATTTGGCGGGCCGCCCCGAGAACTCTCGCCAAGTGGGGTATGCGCTGAAGCATCTGCCTACGCCCGAACGGTTTGCCTACAATTCTGTTCGGGTTCCATGGTGGCGGGTGATTGGAGCGGGCGGGAAGGTCAGTGCCGTCCATCTGCGGCAGGAGCAGGTTGCTCGGCTTAGCCAAGAGCTTCCGATCTCCGATACAGGAGCAGTGAATCTGGCCGAATCTGGCTGGTTTCCTGAAATAGAAGAATTAAATATTGATGTAGAATATCCGCAGTGATGGTATGGGATTTAGGTTCGAAATTCGACTATTGGACTTGTAGAGGGGCCAAATAAAAATACTATTAGCATCCCCCTTTTTTTTTCTTTTTTACTTACTAGGCCGGCAAGCCGGCCTGTAGTTCCGCTGCGCGGAAAATGTAATTGACATTTCGCCATGCGAGGCCAGCGAGCTACCCTACCTCCCCCTGCATCCAAGGTTTTTTCACCTGACAAACAAGTTGGCCCACCCATCTTGACAATCAAAGTAAGTCATTCTAAGATGATCCAACTTCAATTTTTCAAACTAGAGTTTGTGAAGCTACTTATGATCAGAAGTGTTTGCTGAGGATAGGCTAACCAGTGGGGATGCTAAATTAAGGTTGGTACCGATACCACCCGTCCAATGAAGAGCCATAGCACTGGGCACTGAAACCGGATGAGTGACATGCTTTTAAGTGGGCCTAGAAAACCCACGCTACCGAGGATACTAACCAGACATGTATAACGATGGGTAAGTACATGATGAACAACAGATGACGAGTCGGATTCAGGTTTCCTGTTGACGATAACCTATTTTTAATAACCATTCATGCTTTTCTGAGTGCTAACAAGGACCAGTTAAAAAACCAGAAAAAAAAAAAGGGACCAGCCCCTGATGAGGGTCTCCTGTGCGGGTGCCCAGAAAACTTTCATCGCGTAGACCAAAGGTATCTACATGATGATTTTCGAAAACAATGACAAGCATATGTCTGATCTCTTGTGAGGAGAACATTTCGTGTCTGACCAGGTAAGTAACGAAGATGATGTTTTTTCCACAACTCACGACGGTCAGCTTAAGGGCCCAAGATACGTGGCCATGCTGAAATTCGCCTTTGACCAGGCGTGGTACTGATTCAGAACTAACTAGATACCGCCCTAGCTACCAAAGGGGATGAGTTGCCAGCTCTACATAGTAAAAAATATCCATATATTCTGTATCCCCCCACATAAGCTACCTAAAAAAAAAGCCGTTCGCATTGATGCCTGTTACGCATTGTTTGTCTTTTACCATCTATACCTGGTTGGCAAACTCGCTTTCCAGGGGCTTTTCCATGATCACGGCATGCCCGAGAATAGTCACGCCCGCAGCGCCAATCAGCCAGAACAAAGTGGCCAGCGGCGACGAGATAATAAATAGCGGCACGGTGATCACGCCCAACGCGATGTAGAGCGACTGGCTGGTGATGACCGCAAACGGCAGCACCAGATCGCCGCCGCCCAGCGCGCTGATGGCCATAAACCCGCCCACCGCGAAGATGAGCACAAACATCAGCAGCCAGTTAGTGAGAAGCGCATACAGCGACAGCATTCCCATGATCAGCAGGTAGTTCGCCGAGAAGTAGCTGAGGTTAAACGAGATGCGGCTCTGGGCGTCGCCCCAGCCAAGGGGACGGGACACGCGGCGGAGGTCGAAGAATTCGCGAGGTCCCTTGACGTTGGACAGCCGCTGCCGCAGCGCCCCGCCTTCGGCGCGCAGGCTATCCAGCGACACATTTTGGGGCAGTTGCAAGTACTGCAGACGCGAAAACACGTTCATGTCAAGAGGAGGAAGGTCACTTGTCAGCCACGCTGGCTAGTAGTGGTGATGGGGAGACGGCAGCCGTTAGCACTAGGCAGCTATTAACGGGTATTTATAGGATTTTTTAGGATGTTTTTGAGCTAAATAGAAGGGTTTTTACTAGCGGCGGTTATTATGTAGATCATTATGTAGATCATTAGCCCAATCAATGTAATTTAATTACCATAGGTGTCACCTTGTCACCCAGTGTATATAGGCTTAGAAAATAAAGGGTCCTGAACGGTACCAACAACAATTACAAAATGTGGCCTTCGAGACGTTGAAGTACCTCAGTGATAACGTTCTTGATGAAGGTTTGGGTCCGAGACAGTCTCAAACACAGGTTACCCATGTTATCAACTAGACCACACTTGTTGTAGTCGACAAAACAGTCGTCAGGCATATCCGTGATGGCATCAAGGAACCGAGAATAGCTTGGTTGATCGACGACTGCGCTGTACTTATCATAAAGAAGTTTGTTTTTATAGTACTCGCTGTCAGTACCCGTGAGTTTCTCCACGACGGTAACATCCAAGTCAAGGCCGAAATATCCAGTAATTGGACCGGTCTCATAGTCAATTGTAGCCTCATAGAGTCTCGTAAACAGACATTCCTTATTGAAGAACTCTGGCTCCTGGACAAACAAATTGTAGTCCTGGCGGTTCAGAATGATATTGCCGTTTGATCCGAAAGGAGCATCCGAATTGATCCGGGCAATCTTCTTCTTAGTATCCAAGTTCGCAAACGAAACAAACGAGCTAATCAGATAGTCCGTGTACCGAGGATTGTAGTTAGTTCCCGATAACGCCCTGGAACAGAACTCGTCCACGAAATCCGTCAAGGCAGAAGGGGCTTTGAACGAAGCCTTCTCAATAACGTCAACCTGGTTCTTGAGGTTAAGTCGAACGCCAAAAGGGGCATCGAGGTATAGCTTGTGCACGGTGAGAAGGGCTATAACTGTGTACACATACGATGAAATATCATCACCCGAGATGCCCTTGTGATGAATCTCGCGGTACAGGGCCGACTCACAATGTTCGCTAATGAGAGCACTAGCCCGTTCCAAATCTTGGATTGGAAAGTCAAAGAGTCCGTCAGGGCCCGTAGGATCCAATCCTGCAGTGTTGAACTTATAGGGCCCAGAGATCGACTGGCCTTTGGTCATTCTCTTATAGTCTTTCTCGAGTCCTCTTTCTTCTATACTTAACTTACAAAGTGCGGTTTGCAGTTAAAAGTATCACAATTCACCCTAGCCGTGGGCACGTGTGGCTCTGTTGCTTTAATGTGAGACATGCTGCCTTATTGTGAGACATGCGTCGCGACCCAGAAGCTTGCAGGCATACTGGGGCTTAGTGCGTCCTAGGACAGCGTCTGTAGAAGTTAAGAGTCTATGAAGTTAAGAGTCTATAAGAATTACATTAAATAAGGCTAGGCACGCACTCGTCGTAGCCGTTCGCGCCGGAGATAGCGCCGGCGCTGCGCGATCTCGCTGAGGCCGTCTTCTTCGGAATCAAGCTCAGATTCAGAGTCGCTTTCCACAGAATGCCGGAAGGACCGGCTGGGCCCGCGCGCTCGGCGGTGTTCGGGACCGCTGCCGCGACGGGCAATTTTCGCACTCGGCTCGTAGTCGGACTCATCGGATGCCTGCTCCTCATAAGGTTTTACGGGCGACCGAGTAGGCGCCTGGCTGGCGTTATTAGGCATTGCCATGCCGGGCATCATAAACGGCGGGAACATGAATGGGAAGAACGGCACGGGCGGCACCGGCAAAGCCCCAGTTGGCTGCTTTTCCTCGTCATCAGATGAGGTATCGGGTTTAGACCGTTTCACGCCTCGCGACTCGTCGGCCTCGATAGGGTCGTCGCCCGATTGCTCGGCCTCGTCGTCTTTGGGGTCCTTCTCGTCCTTCTCGTCCTTGTCGTCGTCGGCATCGGGATGATCAAACGCATATATCCGCTTGGCCATATCGTCGTCCGGTTGCAGCTGGTCGATAAACACATCTTCCTGGCCACAGTTCGGGCAGGTGAAGTCGGCATTGATAAGAGCGGTCTGGATGGCTGCATCGCCGTATACTTTGCCGCAGCAGGGCATTTTCACTGGATCCACCAGCAGTTCATTAGTTAACGGATCCTTAAGGTCTTCCGGTACTTCTCGTTTAGACTTGGCCGTTTGTTCCAGCTGTCGTCTTTGGAAATCCTGCCAGGACCGGCTATCGGCTACCGCTCGCACGTACTGGCCGTCGGCATTCATCAAGTAAGTGCCGCCGTCGTCGTCGGGCGGCTTATCCACTACTTGCAGCATGCTTTTGGGGATACCGGTTGTGCGTCGCACCCGCTTGGCCTCCCATGTCGGGTCGTTTAAAGTAGGACAGTTGGTGATCAAATGGCCCTTTTGGCCACAGCGATGGCAGATATAGCTTGGCGGCAGCGGTTTATCCGAGTGGCTAGCCGACGGGCCGCGCGGAGCATATACAGGCGCCTTTGTCTCCATTTCCTGCTGGGTGCGTTGCCATTGCTCGCCCTGGGCCTGAAACATGGCGTTAACCATATCGGCTTCCGTAGATGGCTGGCCCGAGAACGCCGGGCCCGACGTACTGGCGGTTTCGGTGGCTGCGGCCTGTTTCTTAAACTCTTCGCGACGACTGGCATTTTTGGCGTTCACGACCAGGCTGCCGGAAACATACCGTGCCGCAGAGTTATGCCCGCCTACCCGGGCCACGGGAGCCCTTTGCACAATGACTGAAGTGGATCGAGGCACTACTTCTGCATCGTCGCTATAAATTTCACCGGTGTCGGGATTCGACAGCTTGAGATCAAAAGAGTCGGCGGTGGTCTCGAGGCGGTTTGCCAGCAAGATCTCTCGTTTCAAATCGAATATCGAGATACCGGTGCCGTCGAACGCCACCCGTCTTGGGTTCCGGTCATGCTGTGATTTGAACCGATAGTAGACGGCTGACGACATGCCAACTTAGTCAAGTATGGTTCCGGTTAAGTACAGATGGCTGCCAGGTTTCAATGATACAATGATTTACGGTTCTACTAGTCTAAAAGTTATATTTTTAAAACAAGGTGAATAAAATTGACAATTGACAGTTTTGATGTTAGTTATCACTGGTACTCTGTGCATGCTGTTTATCTACCATAACTAATCAGTGTGGGGTATCATAGCACATGAAGTGATATCCTCAGTTTTGTGGTTAAACAATATTGCCTGCTAAATTATCAAGGTATCTAAAGCTGTAATTGATAGTTAATTGCCTGCTCAGTACCTCGAGATACAAGGTTCATACCATGCATGATAGCCAGTCCAATTCTAACGCTGCTATACTATACCATCATATGGCACATGGCACATGTCACATGGAAACGGATGAATGTGAGATGGCCCGCATTGAGGTGCATTAACCAAGGATCGATGCGTGATGGGTGATGCGTTACGGGTGATGCGTTACGGTGATGCGTGACGGTAATGCGTGACGGTGATGCGTGACGGGCCTGCAGGTGGGCTAGGGCCTGCGTCAGACCATAATCCTCGCTAGATGCATATATTTGATGCTCCAAGCCGGTTGACCAACCTTACCTTTGGAAATGTTTCTGTCCGCGTTTAATTTCGCCCTCATTTTCGCGCTAGTGGTGATTGTGGTGGCGATAATTGAGATCAATAACAAACTACAGCGGCTTCTCGAGCGCATGCGCAGTTTCTGGAGGCACCACGTGCGTCCTCATGCTGCCGAGGAAGCGGCCGAAGAAACTAAAGTGTAACAAACCGTAAAGTCTATGAACTCTAAAGAACCTACCGACCTACCAAATACATCTGCAAACCCCTCTAGATAGAGGCCGAAATGACTGCGTACGCTCCGCTCCACGCCCAGCCCTGCGGCTCAGGATGGTCTTTGCCCCAGATCTCATCGAGTTCCTGCTCTTTGCCCTCGGCAAGACCAACACAGACATCAGCTTTAATGGTCCGCAGACTCACTAAAGGAATCCCGGCAGTGCCCAGCTGCTGCAATGCCTGCTTAAACGGGGTAGTGCGGGGCCACTCGACGTCGCCAGTGAGTTTGCGGTAATTGAGGTCGCCCTTGAAAATTACCAGCTTGGACGCCCGCAAATCGTTCCAGACATGCTCGCCGCCAAACTCGCCGCGCTCGTTGATATCCCAGAACGGCAGGCTGGTCGTCCAGAAGCTCGAGGGCCGCAACACAATCTGGCCGTCCTGCTGGTACCGCAGCAAGTTGCCGACCACCGTCTCAATGGCGCCGCGATGGGCAGGGAACTGCTCGACATCTTGGAGAAGACGAACTACCGCGACAAAGTCGTGCGGGGTAACGTCAGACACGAACCAGGGCTGCGATTTGGGGTGGATGACCAGCTGGTCGGCCAGGCCGGTATCGAGCAGAAACAGGGCGAGAATCAGGTCGGTGTAAAGCTCAAATCCCGAATTGTCGAGCACAATATCCACGCGGTTACCCGGGTTACCCGAAAGCTGCGTCCATACCTTCTCGAAGTCGTTGGCCAGCAGCTTGTCTGCGTCGCGGTTCTGCACGGCCACCTGCTGCTTTTTGATCTGCTCGAGGCTTACCGTCACCAACAGCGACAGGTCGGTGGCGTTGCCCCACAAGGAGGTGTTGAGAACCTCGTGGAACAGCACTTTGATCAGCTCTTTGCGCTCGGTGGGCGACGTATTGGCTTCCAACCCGGCCAGCTGCTCGCTGAGCTGCTGGTAGCGGAAGGCCAGCTCGGAAACCGCATCGGCAGACTTGAAAAACGTGTCTTCCTTGATGTCCTCGAACATGTCGTACTTCTTCCAGTGGGTGCTGTGGGAAAAGAACAGCTGCACCAAGCGGTACATATAGCATTCACTGAACAGCCACGGGGCATTGTGCCAGGTGAGAGGCCCGGCCTCTTCGTATTTGGCCAATTCCGCGTTATAGCCGGCGATATCCTGCTCGGATCCCGGCAAGGGCTCGATGCGGCTGTTATGCTGCATATCCTCGATCACCTTGGTGATTTTGGCGGCAATCTCGTCGGCTTCCTGAGCAGCCTCGGCAGAAGCCGCTTGCTTGTGCACGGCGAAATCTTTCAGCACGCCATTGAGAATGGCCGGCCAGCGTTTGGCCACCGACACGGCGGCAAACGACTTTGCGTCGCTGTTTCTATAGGGAGGAGGAAGCATGCTGACAATATAACTACTCGAACTACTCGTATATAAACTACCAAACGGCATCAACCGCTGGATCAAAACCATCATTTATTTAGTTTTAAGTTAATTCCCCACTTTTGTTTCTTTTCTTTTCTTTCTTTTTCGGCTGTTTGACAAGTCAAACAGCTTCGCTTCGCGATTCCCGTCCCTCCGCGAAGCGGTTACAGGCCGACTTGTCGGCCTAGTATCTAAAAAGAAAAAAACACAACAAAAAAGAGAAACAAAAAAACCACAAGGAAAAGCAAAACCTTCGAAGAAACGGCCAGAAACGGAAACGGCGTGTCACGTGGATTCGATGCTGACCCCCGGGTAAGTGGGTCCCACCCCCACCCAGTTTAACCGGCCGAACCTCCGACCTAGCCCTTAATATGGAGCCCACTACCAATGTGCTCGGCAGCACGCTCCCCGATAAGTTTGCGCTGGCGCAGCGGCTCAGACAGGAAATGAAGTTCGGCGGCCACAAACCGGGCTCGCCCGACTATAAGCGGGTGCAATCGCGGGCGTTGGCCGCCTTTGCCGATTGTCTGCTGATGGCGGAGCAGCTGGGCATTCTGGGGACCACCCAGTCCATCGACGAGGTGAGCACGCCTGCGCTCAAGTACCTGGCGCTCGATTTCTATATCGGCCAGATGCTTGACGAGAGCTACATCAATGTGTCCGAGGGCTCGGTGCTGGCGCGGTTCCGGGTCGCCAAGGCGGCCATGCGGCTGTACTACAACTATTTAGTGACATTGGCGGAGCACGGGATCATCGAGGAGTCCAGCCGCAAAGAGTACCTTGAGATCTTGCCCAATGGCCGCCACGGCACCTTCGAGATCCCGCATTTCATCCGCAAAATGCTCGCGGGCCAGAAGGCGCCCTACACGGGCGCGCGGCTGCTGCGGCGGCGCATTGATATGAAGCGGCCCGAGCGCGGCGACGACGAGGAGTCGATCCGCAAGTACGAGCTATGGCACTTGCGCAAGCTGGAGTACGATTTGTTCGACTCGCTGAAAAGCTGCTGGCGCGAGGTCGAGCTGCTGCTGGGCTCGCTGCCTATTACTCTGCGCAGCCGGGCCGCCGAGGAGCCCGAAAGCGTTTATATGCCGCCGGTTCTCCAACAGGCATTACAGATCGGCCAGGGGATCGAGGACGGCTGCGAGTTTGCTAACGGCGATGCCTTCAGCTACCTAAGTTTGGACCAGGCCGGCGACGGCGCCCATGACGACGTTACTTTCAGCGATCTCCGGGAGAATCATCGGCAGGCCGCCGAGGATATGAGCACCCGAGTCGAGGCGCCGCTTCAGGCCGGCCCCAGCCAGCCGGTAAACCAAACGTTAAACCAGCTGGTGAACTCGCGCGGCCAGATCCAGCACCCGTTCACGATTGTCAGGGACCGCAACGACGTGGCCCGCCAGGTGTTTGGCACTGGCCAGGTGCTGCCGACCATGACGATCGACGAGCTGGCCCAGCTGGAGCTGTCGCGGCGAGTTCCCGATGCGGTTGCGCCGGCGGAGATCGACGAAGACAGCACGGAGTTCCAGGACGCCGAGACGGAGCGGCTGCGGCGGTGGGACGAATTCACCGAGGCCAATGCGCGGGGCTCGGGGAACACTATGAACCGGGGTTAGTCGACCAGCCAACGAACCGGGCTAGTCGGACCAACCAAGAGTAAGTTAATCAGTTATCAGTTAAAATAGTAATTAAGTGAATATTTTAGTTCAAATGATCAATAAATAAAGCCGAATATTTATAGACAAGTTTGTTGTTGGTACTGTTGGTACTGGTACTGCTAGTCTGTTGATTGTGATGGGGTTTGTCATGTTCACTGAGGTAGCGGTGGTGAGCGGGAGCTCGGACGGCCTTTACGCGCCGCGCGTGATTGAGGTGCAGCTGCCCGTGCCCGAGGACGCAAACGCGTCGACGCTGTCGGCGCCACGCGACCAGTCGGCCGACCTGGCGATGATGGCCGGCCTGGTAGAGCGGCCCGTGGCTGGCGGCCTGTCGGAGACGACAGGCTCCACCGGCGTGCGCACAGTGTCGTGGCGAGTGCTGGAAGACAGCCAGGTAATTGCCCTAGAGCCCTTGGACCTCGCCGGCAAATCCACCGGCTACACGGTGATCTGTTTGCGGTCGCCCGAGACGGTGTCGGCGTGCGTGACGGTAGCCGATTTCAAGGGCCACAGCCTGGTCGTCGACTTCTTCACGACCGGCGGCGTGATGTACACGGCCGAGGTACCCTATGAGCAGTTCGAGGCCGACGAGCCCAGCTTTGAGGGCGTGGAATGGCGGGTGATGAAGCGGCCGCTTGCCTACGAACTGGTGCGGCCGCAGATTATGCACGCGGCCAACGCCCTGCAGTTAGTGGTATCGCTTGCTGATGGCACGTTAGTAGTGTTTGAACGCGATAGCCCGCTGGCTGAGCTCGACACGTCGCAGCTGCCGGACCCGTCGGCGCCGTCAGGGATGACCTGGCTGTTCAAAGGCGCTAGCGACCGCGTTCCGGGCCATTCGGAACTATCGCTGCGCACAGCGGTAGCCCTCGACTCGCGCGGAGACTTGTTGGCGTCGTACTCGATCAATAATGTCGTGAAATTATGGTCCTTAAGCGATAAAACCTGTCTTTTCCAGCAACAGCCCGAGCCCGACGCGGCTTTGCGGCTCACGCCTTCACAGTACCTGCGCTTTGATGGCCCGGGCGAGCATCTTGCCGTGGCACTTGTCCCGAAAACAACCGGGTTTACCGTGTATGCCGTCGACTATATCAACAAGCACCTCACGCCGATCACCAATACAACTGGTTTACAAGTGCCGGGCGAGGAGTATGAGGGCTGGCTAATCACTGATATGGTGCTGTATACTCATGCCGAGGAGTTTGAACTGTATGCCGGCTGGAAATCGAACCTGAGTTCGGTAGTTAACCAGATCCGGCTGCCGCGTAGCTCGCAGTTTACCGCTAGTTGCCAGCCCGTAAGTGTGCATGAAACCAGTAAACTGCTTACGCTTCCCGACGGCGATGTCGACCAGCTGGTGGCCAGCATGTTCGCGTTCGATGTTTATACGACTAATACCCTGCGCACGGCGCTGGGCATCTATACCGGCGCGCCGCGGCAGCTTGCCGACCAGCCGTTGCGCCAGGCAGCTGCCGAGGCCGTAGCTACAGCCTCTCGGACCGCTAGTGATAGCGAGCTGCGGCAGCCAGGCTTACAATGGCTGCGACTTGACCGGCTCTGTCGCGAGCTGGAAGCGCAGGGCAACGAACTGCTGGCGATCCGGCCCGGATCGGCCGGGTTATTATGGGTATTGCGCAGCGGCGTACGGGCTTTAGTCTGTGATGCGTCGAAACTGCAGCAACTCAGTACCCGCACTGATCCGAGCGCGTCGGAAACCACAGAGCCAAGCGAGGCTGCGCACGCCATTGCCGTGCTCACGGGTTTGTTCCCTAAACCGGCCTGGCAGGAACTGGAAAGACATCTCGTCGCTAATGCGGCCGCGCCGCCCGCCGACCTGCCGCTGGATAGAATGACCCGGGTCTATCGCGATACGATTCAGCAGTTCGTGCCGGCCCGGGCAGGCCCGCAGATCGAGCCCGTGCGCAAACTAGTGGCCAAACTGGAGGCCGGCCAGCTCGATAGTATTCTTGCCGACATGCTTGTCCCCCAGCAATCGGAGCAAGCAGCCGCCAAAGCGACGGCCACCCCGCTGGGCGCAGTAGCGGTTGCTCATCTCGCCTTGGCGGAAGCCGCCGCCGCCCAGCAACTAGCAGGCCGGCTCATGCTGTTCATTCTGGTGGCTTACGCCCAGGACTGGATTGCCGACGGGATCCGGCTGTATGCGCAGGCAGAAGCGTTGCTGCGGTCGGCGCTCGCCGTTCTTGCCCTCCGCGAGCCGCTGGGCCCGCGCACGCGCAGCCACTCGCCGGCGGCGCCGTCGATCGAGATCGGCGCTGCTAAACTGCCGCTGGCCCTAACTGGCCGGCACCTAGGCGCACAGGCGGCGCGTGCGGCCCGCGAGCTGGACGTGTCGCGCGGCGCGTTCCGGGTGTTTTCCGAGATCGCGCAGGCGTCGCGGTCAGCTGATGGCGGCGTGGCCGCTACAGTGGCACAGTTCTTGCCTCCTACGGCGGCCGGCGCGTTCATGCGCGCGTTCAGCGAGCTCGCCACTGACGCGACAGTTGCCCGCGGCGAGCGCCGGGCCCGCCAGGTCGCGCCGGCGCTGGCCCTGCACGCGCAGCCGGCCCTGCAGTTTTTAGGGCTCGACTTCACCGGCAACGGTTTGACCACCTACTACTCGACGCTGGCAAAAGCGTGCGAGACCACGGGCGCTTCGGGCGCGGCGCTGCGGTTCGCGCAGCTAGCCGTAACCTCCAGCGAACCGAAAAACGCCGCTGAGCCGGCCGCGCATCTGCTGGCGCTGGCGCTTGCCCGCGGCGAGCTGGAGGCGGCCTACGACGCGCTGGGCGCGCTGCAGGCGGCCGGGTCGCCGCGCGTGGCCGCAGCAGTCGCGCAGTTCCTCGACGCCGCCGACGGCGTGGGCCGCGCCGAGTGGGCGGTGCGCGACCTGCCGTTCGTGGGCATGGCCGACGCCGTGCATACCCTGCTGGCGGCCGGCGGCTACGTAGGCACTACGCCGGCGCATAAACTGCTGTATATCTGGTGCATTGGCCGCCAAGACTTTGTGGGCGCGGGCGAGGCCATCTACCGCGCGATAGTGGGCGGCGAGATCGCCGACGGCGCCGACATCGCGCAATCCTACGCGATTGTCCTCAACGCCCTGAAATGCGCGCGCGAAGAAGACCGCTGGATGGTCGTCGACCACCGGCTCGTCACCTTCGACGACATCCAGAGCCAGGCCCGCTCCGCAGGCATTGTATAATATGTAGCCTAATCTTTCTTTCCTTTCCTTTCCTTTTCTTTTCTTTTCTTTTCTTCTTTTTTTCGGCTGTTTGACAAGTCAAACAGCTTCGCTTCGCGATTTCCGTCCCTCCGCGAAGCGGTTACAGGCCGACTTGTCGGCCTAGTATGAAAAAAAAGAACAAGAAAGAAAAAAGAAGCAAAAAGAATAAGGCTAGTTCAATTGCCAGAATATCGAAGATATAGAGTTAAACATAAATATATATTTAGAAATGAGCATGATGCTGAGACTTCGGTGCAGGAAGGAAACGGATGCAGGGGTTAGTCGGCCTTTTCTCTGTGCACGGCGCCAATGAAGCCGCCGGGGTGCCAGCGGCCAAAATTGCGGGAGCGTTGCTTGCCGTCCAACACCAGCATCTCGTTCAGCGTTACGCACATAGCGTCGCCGACCGCCAGGCATGCCGTGGTGGTCACGGTCGGGGCCGGCAGTCCGTAGACTTCTGTTTCCAGCAGATGGGCCGGCACAGGGACAGGCAGGACTGCGGTCGAGGCCAGCGCTAGGGGGCTATCGGCGGAGCAGGTAAGACACACGGTGGCCAGGCCCTGCGGTAAGTGGGGAGCAAGGGCAGCCAGTTCCGGCGTCTTGCCAGAGACGGAGATCATGACCAGGACGTCGTGAGCGGCGATAACGCCGAGATCGCCATGGAGAGCGTCAGAAGGGTGCAAAGCAGCGGCGGCAATGCCGAAAGAGTGTAAAGTAGCCACCAGTTTGCTGGCGATCTTGAACGACTTGCCCATGCCGGTGAGCACGATCTTGCCCTGGCGGCAGAGCACGGCATGCAGTAAGTCTAAAGATTGGAAGAAGTTAGTCTGGACGTCAGTTCCGGACTCGTACAGCGTAGCCACGGCCGCCAGGGCGTCTGCCTGGGCCCGCAGCAGGGTGGCCGCGGTGTCGACGATGGAGTCGCGCTGCTGCTCATTCGGGGGCGTGACTAGCTCGAAACTGTCGGGATTGGGGGGCATGTGCGGTGGCCAACAGCAGAGGCAGAATTATCGAAAGGGTTTCAAGACACAGAACCGGAGGATGGAGGGAAGGCGATTCTTTAACCGACTGCGGGCCGGCCAGGGTTAGGCCCGCCAAGGCCTCGTAATGACGCAAGCTCATGCGACCTGATTAATCGCTGCGTTTAGTCTACGATCGATATTCGATTGCATAGGCAACCGTCTACAGACGGCATGCCATCGCGATAGGGTTACCCATTTGACATGTGACAATCATTACTACTCGTTGCCAGGGGCGAGACCCGGGCTCTAAAATAAATAACATACTGAGATTAGATTAACTCTAATCCCATGAGATTAGCTTTAATCAATCGGGGACCCGGAGGCGCAGGGCAAGGGAGATCCGATACCGGACTAGCATGTGATAGTCAGGTTGATAACCGTAATTCATTTAACCAATTAGCCGTAATTAACCAATTAATCAAATACTGAGCTTAGCCCCTAACCAGCCCCATAGCTAGCCCCTAGCCCCACAACCGGTCGATCCAGAAACACAGCCAGCCGTCCTGGATAATCAGGCCTATCGGCCACTGTAATACTTTAGGAAGCCGCTCCACAATGGCCGCGCAGCCGGTCGCGTCGGCCTCAATGCCCTCGCCCGGGGTTATCCGGTTGCGGACGCGACACAATTTTAATACATTCCACCATTTATAGCGCTGGCACGGCTGCGTGCGCATCAAGTTCTTGAACAACGGCCCCCGGGGCCCGTCGATCATCCGGTACTCAAACGGCGACCATTGCTGGCGAGGATCGGTCGGTTTCAAAGTAAAGTCGCCCCATAACCCCGAATACAGCAGCCAATCACCGTACTGCTGCTCGCGGCCTATCTCGCTGCCATTGGCCGGGAACACCGTCGTGCCGTTGAACCGGTAAGCTATATAGTTCGCGGCAGGGTCCCACAGTGCACCCCGGTCCGTGAAATCGCTGAGCATGTGCCAGGGAATGTCGTGCGAGTGCTGGCCGACACTCACATAGTGCGCATGCGTGCCGCGAGCGGCAAATAACAGCGGCCGCTGGCCGGCATTATCGAGAGTTTCCAGTACATCCCAATGGTACGCCGTGCCGCCGCCGTGCGCACTCATCCATACCAGCAAGGGCTTACCCGTACGTTTATCGAACCGCACCAGCGAGTGTTCCCAGTCGCCTAAATGGTTTCCGAACGGCCCGCTGCCCATCACGAACGGCCCCTGATTAAACGGGTAGAAATAGAACCAAAACGCATCCAGAATATCCCCTTTATCGACCACAATTAGGGTCGCCGGAGCATCCCGGATAAGCCCGGTAGCCAGGTTAGGCATATTGGCTTCGCCAGTAACCCACGGCTGGTCGCCTTCCCATTTATCCAGGGCATTAAGGGCCAGATCGACGCCGTAGCCGCGGCCGCCGCTGAGATCGCTGGCATCTAATTGGTGAATTGGCTGTTGTAACACGGATTCGCCGACCTGCTCGATCTTTTTAGCTGCCGGAACAAGCTCGGCGAGCGTCATTCGGCCCGTCATGTTGCGCTCATGCGTGGCCAGCGCGAAATGATCGACATATTCTTCGATCCCGCCGGGGAGATACACTTCCTCGGAATACAAGTACAATGCCGGCGCGTGCTGGACAACATACTCGGGAATCGACGTCGCCGTCGGATCGTACCCGTAATTAGCGTGTGCCCGGCCCACAATGGCGGCCACCCCCAGGGCTATTCCGCCACAACCAGACCAGCTTGCAATGCGCATATGTCAGCTTGGGTGCCATCGGCCAACCAGACCCCCGACACTATAAATAGCATTCCCGTCGGGTTCTCGTCTCCTTGATTTATCTTCTTTTCGGCTTTCGTTTTCTTGTAGATGTTTTGGGTTGTTTACTTTTAATTACTTTTTTTTTGTTTCTTTTTTTCGTACTAGGCCGACAAGTCGGCCTGTAACCGCTTCGCGGAAGAGGACTGTGAAACCAATGCAATTGCCGTTTCGCGCAGCGAAAAAGCTGTTTGACTTGTCAAACAGCCGAAAAAAGAAAAAAAGACTATATAACTAGTTATTTTTTCTTTTAAATACTAGGCCGACAAGTCGGCCTGTACCCGCTTCGCGGAAGAACACAGCAATACCGTTTAAAAAGCTGTTTGACTTGTCAAACAGCCGAAAAAAGAGAAAAAAGAAAAAAACGAAAAAGAGAAAAGAAAACAATGGAATATGTAGAGAATTAGTGGCTACGCGTCTTGACAGAATAGCAGTGGGCATCCCCGCTGCATGGAAGCAGGCGGACCCGTGCCCAGCTGGGATGTCAGCCATTCCCAGCGTCGCCCGTGTTTCCCAAGTCGCTAGTGGGATCGCACCATCAACAACAACCCCCTCCCGGAACCCCCCGCATCTCGCTACGCAAGGACATGCCATGACAGACGGATCGTATGGCCCGAACTTGCGCATGAATCCCCGCGGATCCCCCCAGGACCCCTACGGCCTGTTCAAAGATATCTTCGGCGAGGACCCGCCGCCCGGTCGCACCAGTGAGAACAACAACGTCATGGTGGTGGATGGCCTCCATGATCAGCTGTTCGCTAGCAGTAGCAGGCAGTTCCGCACGGGATTTTTC
>JAKTTL010000065.1:0-14452 GCA_030581455.1 Wickerhamiella allomyrinae
CCCTTTAGCACCCCTTTAGCACCCCTTTAGCACCCCTTTAGCACCCCTTTAGCACCCCTTTAGCACCCCTTTAGCACCCCTTTAGCACCCCTTTAGCACCCCTTTAGCACCCCTTTAGCACCCCTTTAGCACCCCTTTAGCACCCCTTTAGCACCCCTTTAGCACCCCTTTAGCACTTTTAGTACCCCTTTAGTAGTAAATTTGTAATATAACACCCCTTATGAAGGGGTGTTGGGCAGGACCCGCGCCAATCTCAGGGGGTGCTGGGCCTTGGGAACATGCTTCCATAGGGGTCTTATATAACTACCACAGGTTAATTTTGTCCTGCCTAGACCCTAACACCCCCCATTTGCCTACCCCAATCTTATCACAACCGTGGCCCAACCACCGTCGCTCTCTCGCCGGCTTCAAGTCCCTCCTCCTAGTGTTACTACTTCTTTATTTGGTTGTTTATTCGGAAGTATCTACTTTTTTTGTTTATATTCTATCATCTTGCTGCTTGAAACGGCATTTTTGGTCTATAATATAATTTTGTTATAAGGGGTCTTGGGCATGTGGAAGCCACTGCCTAGGGGTACTGGGTGTTTGCCAATATGGATTCAGGACTGTGTTATGTAACAACCATAATTTGATTTGGGTACTACCCAACACCCTCCAGTTGGGAGTCCCGAGGTCAGGGTTTATACTTAGTACCCCTCGGCATCTTGCATTGATAAATTCATCTGCTTACCCAATGAATATATGTATCGTTTAGTCCCAGCTTAGTCATGTGTCGGGGCTAGCTCTGTTTTCTGCTCAGAGTGTCATTATTGGTCCCAGCTTAGTCACGTGTCGGGGTGAGCTCTCTTTTCTGCTCAGTGTCATTATTGGTCCCAGCTTAGTCATGTGTCGGGGTGAGCTCTCTTTTCATTTAGACTGTGCTCCGGGCTCTGTGTACTGTCATTATTGGTCCCAGCTTAGTTAAACTGCTTTGTGCCCTCTGAGTCCTGCTTAGGCAAGTTTGGAACAATGTTTGTCATATGATTGTTCAACCTTTTATTTCAACCTGTGTGTGATCCCCGTGTGTGCTGGGAATTGTTATCACTGGCGTGTGGTAACCTGGTAAGCTTTTTGTCAAACAGCGGGGGAACAGGTGTTCTCTGGGTGTGGTCTTTGTCTCATTTTAAGGCTTTGTGTCGATTACATTACGCTTCTGCGCGCTTATACTGTCAACTCGCGCTTTTACCTGCTAGCTGGTGCAGCGCTCATTCTGCAAAGCGCTACTTCGGTTAGTATGGTAGTATCTATCTGTAAGACGTTAATCAGGGGGAATCACTTGTTGCTGCTTGACATTGCTAAGGCAACAGGCGTCCTTCGCTGCCATCTGATGCTGGTATTACGTACGTCTCTACGAATGCTTGGTCATCGTGTTCTCGCCTATAAGGTAGCTGGGGGACATCGTATCGCTTCAACGCGCAACTGGACGTTGTTTTAACCAAATGGAGTCTCCGGTTGACTGGCGATCTACCTATGCTCATTGTCTGGGTAGTGATCTTAAGTATGTAACCTTATAGACTTACACAAGTAGATTACCTAGCGTAGGTTCTTGGAAATATTTTAACCAACTGAACCCCTAAGTACCTTCTCAGTGGACGCGTAGGCATTCATGGAAATACAGGCAACCAAAACTCAGAACCATTATAACAACAACAGAGGCAACTGACGGCAATGAAACACTTTCACGAATCGGGCAACCGCTTATAAACCGGTGCAGATTTATCTAAAGCATCAGCTGCATGATCTCGGTGACGGTACCCGTTAACATCAAGATATAAGGGTGGTTAGCTCGATAAAATCACAGCCGATTGAGTAGTGACCACGAACAGCAACCATATCCCCGAGAGCTCGCCTGGTCGGAGAGGACTTAGTCGGCCAAGCTCGTGCTATTAGCGCCGTGCATAACGCGCATACACGATTAGTAACACCATGCAGGGTGAAGCTTTCCATTCGCTGAAAACGGAAGGGACTGTATTGTCTACAGGAAATAATGGGGACAGCACAAACACTAATCACCACAACATCACCTATACAAGAACACAAAGAAGCATTCCTCCAATTAGCTGAACCGATCTCATCTTATCTCATCTCATCTGATCTCATCAATATGTAGCCCCGGTTTCAACGTGCAGACCTCGGCTGCAGAGGAGCAATGCCAAGACTCCGTGACTCGACCTATCAGGAGGGCGGGCAAGTTGTCAATTCCTGGTACTAATCCTGTCCAGTCTTCACCTAGATGACCATGAGGACCGAAAACAAACCCAGTTACGAGCCAGATATCTAACCTGCCCTATAAACAATGAAGGCCGATCACTACCAATAAAAAATTCTGACAGTCGCTACACCGGCTACATGCAGAGTCGAGTTCTTGGCAAAATCCAGGCAAGCACGCCCCGCATTCAAAAATGAGTACATTTAAGCACCCCCCCCCCCTCCGCTGGCTGCATGAAAAGTCTGCTTCTGCTGTTGTTCTACGTCCACTTTGCCTTGGCTGCCCCTGTAGCAAACCCCTTCCAGGCATCATGTTTTGCGTACATATCTCTCCGATATAATTGGAATACATGCGTGGGCAAGCAGGGTGGTCCCAGAACCTCCTGTTTATGCAACAACACCGACTACCTTTTGACTGGTGTCCACTGCATTGATATCCTTGCCGACTTCTACAATGGTACCAAGAGTGCAGTTGCTCGTAAAGCCGCCTATGCATCTGTGGCAAGTACCTGTAAGATTAATAGTACCACCATTCAGGGTCTTTCCCAAAACTCTACTGATTTGCCTGCCTATCAAGCTGCGGGACCAAATGCTGATAAGTACATGCTGGGGGCCCCAAAGAGCGCGTTTGATGTCACTCTATACGAGGCAAAGTCTGCGCTGATTGCCTACTCCAATATTCGGAAGATTCATGGCAAGGCACAAACCTATGGTCGGGTGTTAGTCTACTTTTGGGGTGCACTCGTTATCCTTAGATCGATCTTCTACTGGATGTTCGTGCTAGTCCCATCGGTATTTAAATTATGTGACTGCAAACCAGTGCGCATATTTCGTCGATACCTCACCATACCAGCTACTTTTAGTCGCCGTCATTCCACTACTCCTTCCATCAAAGGGTTTACGCTGAATATCCCCACCAGAATGGGTGCTTTGATTGTCCTCAGTTTTACAATCCTCAATACCATTGTCATGTTTTGCGATGTTGGATTCTACCGCGCACCAAACTACCTGTGGAAAAATGATCTAGGCCGCCAATACACTCGCTATGTGGCTATGCGAAGCGGATTCCTCACTATGTACATCATGCCCATTATGTTCCTATTCGGGGGACGCAATAACTTCATGATATACATGACTGGTTGGCCCCTAGACCTCTTTAACGTATTCCACAAGTGGCTAGGACGAATTACCTTTGCCGACTTGGTCATTCACTGCATCACATACACCATTGCCCTCAAGAAAAACAACGCCTATGATGAGGTATGGACGTTGGCGTACTGGAACTGGGGCATGGTGAGCATGGTGTTTGTTAGCATCATGGTGTTTGCTGCTGTTCATTGTCTGCGTCGAATGGGGTACGAAGTTTTCCTTTGGATCCATATCATCTGCGCCATCTGGTTTGTAGTAGGTGGCTATTATCATCTTCTGAAACTTGATGAGAGTGTAGGTTGGTACTGGGCGGTTGTGGGAATTTGGGTATTTGACCACCTAGCTCGCGGGCTGCGGATCATTTTCAGCGGCCCTTTCAGCAGGGCCACAGTTGTTTCCCACCAAGGTGAGATTCTGGAAATGACGGTATCATATTCCAAGTTCTGGAGGCCCTTCCCTGGGTCTTACGCGTTTGTGCATATCGTGCAGCCTAAGATGTGGTGGGAATCTCATCCATTTTCTCTCATGGACTGCGTTGAAGACTCCAAAAAGGGCCAACTAAAGTTCTTGTGCCGGGTCAAGGACGGAATAACTCGCCGCATCGAGAATCTTGCAGCCATAAACGGTGGGTCGTTTGAGACCACTGTGTGGCTTGATGGACCCTACGGGACCTACATGAACCTCAAGGCATTCTCAGAGTTCCTACTAATCTCGGGGGGTATTGGTATAACTGCCCCCTTCGGCCACATCCAACGGTTGGTTTCCGAGGGTCATTCTGCAATTACCTTGCACTGGGCCATCGCCGATGAGCAGCCATTGCAGTGGTTCCGTGATGAGATCGCATTTATGCTCAAACAAAACGTCAAGATTCACCTATATATCGCCAACAATGGCAACCTATCACCCAGCCTTGGGTCTATGGATAAGAAAGAGACTATTACTGCTACTGAAGAAATCAGTTCCCAGGATTCTTCTTCTTCTTCATCGACCAAAGGGAGCCTGACTAGGACTTATAGCCGCCTAACTGCCTACAGTATTGTCTGTGACGCGCTCCTCAACAGCCAGAGTGCTCTGGCAGTGATTTGCTGTGCACCGGATGGAATCAATGATGACTGCCGAAAGGCCATGGCAGATAATCTTGACTGCACTTCCAATTATGCCGAGTACTTTGAGGAATCATTTAGTTGGTGAGCCAAGATATAATCCTATTAGAAGTAGTACCTATTATTATAGCCCAGAAACAGAGCGTATACGCGTTCAGAAGTAGTTATATAGAGATATTATCATATATTACAGCTCTTGAAACTATAAGAATTACAACAGAGCAGCAGCAACACCGGCAGCCATGACGGCAATGCCAGCAGCAGCGGTGGCACCGGCATTCTGGACAACAGCAGGGGTAGTGTTGACAGAGGTGGCGGCGACAACAGCAGGGCTAGTAGAGTGAGAAGTAGCCTGGGCAGCAGGGCTAGTAGAGTGAGAGGTAGCCTGGGCAGCAGACGACGACTTGGAAGTAGCCTGAGCAGCAGAGGTCTTGGGGGTCGACGAGGCAGCAACAGACTTGGGGGTCGACGAGGCAGCACCGTTGGTGGCAGGAGCAGAAGAAGTCTTGGTAATAGTGCAGGGGCAGTCAGTGATGGTCAGGGTAGTAGCACTGGTGACAGTGTAAGTTTTACCGTTGAAAGTAAGAGTAGTAGACGAAGGGCAGTAGGTGGTGAGAGCAGTGGTAACAACAGTAACAGTGGTGGCCTGAGCCTTAGTAGAAGAGGCAGCAGTGGAGGCCTTGGTGGAGGCCTTGGTGGAAGAAGTGGTGACGGCGGCCTTGGTGGTAGTGGAAGAAGTGGAGGCCTTGGTGGTAGTGGAAGAGGAGTTACCAGGAGTCGAGGACTGGGCAGCGACCAGGTTAGCAGCAATAAACGCGCCAGCGATGATAGAGGTAGAGAACTTCATTTTGTTTTGAATCACAAATAAAGATTAGGAGGGTCTTTTATATTTATTCGGCTGGAATGTAGGGCCAAAATAGGCTTAGGGATATATGCAGGAGGAACAGCTTTGGAATATGGAGCTAATTGGGGAAACGCCGTATTCACGGCCACAAACGCAGGTTAAACCTTGTTTATATTGAATATTTAGTGGGGGAAATAAATAAACCCATGCCTAGAAAGCGTAATGGCCTCTGTGGCGAGCTAGCTAGGATTTCATGTCGCGTCAAGTCAGACGTACGTGCCTTAGGGAATGGGATTGGCAGAATTGTAGATGCAATGCATAGCAGACCTTGCATATCCCAAGAATAGACTGTGGATATAGGTAAGCAAAATGGGGCCTACCACAGGGGTTCGGCTAAACCCCACACGCGCAGGAACGCGCATAATATCACACCACCAAAAATTGGCGGGCTTGGGGAGACCTCTGGAGGTTAATTACCCCTAAGCAACAATTAATTCTCTATTTTTAACGCGTACAATAATTAATCCGGCTCCCCGATTTGGACGCTGTTGCCCAGGCATGCGCTGAACACGTGCCGATCTGGGCACCAAACGGGGACCGCGCTGTCGCTGACATCATCATAGCTGAAAACGGCTATCATGTGACTCAACAGGTTGCGGCGCCAAACAAACGAAAACAACAGTTGCTTGCGGCACTGAACAGACCAGGTTAATCGTGAAGTACAAAAAGGCATGGGGTTCTATTGTTAAAAGGAACTAATTCTCGTGGTTAAATCAGCTATAGCTGGTAACCAGTAACTGGTAAGAGATGGTCAAAATTTCGTCTTTTCGTTCTTTTGTTGAACCGAGTACCACAGCAACATTCTTTAGCGCACGTGTAACCTTTAGAATCTGTAACCACTTTAGCGGGTGCAATTTTTAGAACAGACACGCGTATTTTACTACCGAAACGGAACCATTTATGTCTATAGACAGTGGTTTTGTGGCTTTCTTTTACATAAACGATATCCAAGCATACAGCTTTAGGGGTCTAGGTTTTTTGGCTTTAGATAACAGATTCGAAGCAGATTCATGCTTGGAAGAAGATTCATCTCAAGCATCTGATACAGCGGGTGCTAAGGAGCGTTTTCTATTATTATGGTAGTAATTATTTGTTACAATTAGATGAGCATGGCAGCAGCACCCAGCACGACAGCAGCGATACCGGCAGCGGCAGTGTTAGCACCATTCTGTTTGATCGAAGTGTTGGCAGTAGAGTTAGCGGCGTGAGTGCTGTTGCTAGCATGGCTGGTAGTAGTGCCGTTGCTAGCATGAGTGGTAGTGCTGTTGGAAGCATGAGTGGTGGTGCTGTTGTTAGCATGGGTGGTGGTAACAGCAGTGGTGGTGTTGTTGCGGGAAGTAGTAGCAGCAGTGGTGGTGGTAGAGCGGGTAGTAGAGTGGCTAGTGGTGTTAGCAGCAGCGTTGGTGTAGTCGGTGGGACTAGGGACCGAGCTCTCCTGGGCCAGCACAACAGAAGCAGAGATAAGGGCAAAGATCGATTTGGTGAACATCATAGTTTTCCGGATCAAATTTCGCCGGGACCGGAGGCTTTTATAGACTCAACCTGCGCCCATGTATATGCACGGCTTTGGACCGGGCTAGACCCTCATGCACCTCCACAAGGTAGCTTGCGATAAGACGAAAAATTTGTTTCCAACCATTGAGATGGGTCTAAAGCGGGTGATATTTTTTTATATCAATTAGCCAGATATTTTATATCAGAACGTACCTGTTTTTAGCCATTTCCTCTAAGTCGGAGGGGGGAAAACCATGAGTCGCTTAACCGTCCGTGCAGCCTTCTTGCAGTATCTGCAAGGTCCATGGCTCGATCGGGAACTCACGCAACCGATTGCGATTATCCGCGCCACCGACATTAGAGGCATTACAATGGCAGTTACTGGGTATTTATGACAAGTTAACCAGTTGTATCAGGTACTTCTAAGTTTTACTCGGTTAAAAAGCCACTGAAACCCGTTTTGACGCGCGCTCGGATATGGTTGCGTGCTTTGGGTGTATAGCAACATCCCTAACTAGTTGTATTGGTACCAGCCACCCGCTTAATTTGTCAGCAAACCCCAAAAATAGTACTAAGTGACTAATGGTGTTTGTCATTTTGGTAAGGTTTTCACTGAAAAAAAAAGCTATGCCGAAGAAGAAAGGGCTAAGATGTAGCCCAAACCGGAGGTTGGGACCTATGAAGTTGGGTTATGCCGAGGCATTACAAAAGTAATGGTTAGTGAAATACTTTATATTGGATACAAAACAACCAGAGCAAATATCAATTTGTTGGTAGAGAGTACTATGCAGCAGCAATATGCCGGTGGAAGCACGTGGCAAGTCGGAAGTGTTTGTCACGTCCACTCTTAGTTGCGAAATCGAACAGTCATCATCAAACAAACCCCGTTTTAGAGGTTTTGCTTAGTGAGGGAGGCAGTGCAGCCCTGCCCCGAGGTTGGTCCACCTGCACCCGATGTGGATGTTGTTTACGGACGCTTAGGTTAGAAGATGTTGTACCATCTATATGCTATGAAAATTCAAACCAATTTATATGTATCTTTATATCAAGTAGGGGGTTTTGATCAGTCAAAACGTGGGGTTGGCCGTAGCGGTCGGGGCATCATAAAACTGATTTTCAGAGTTTCTGTGAGAGCTTTTCTCGTCCATCCGATCATAATTTTCCTTGGTCTTCTTCTTGTAATGAAGTCCCTCAACCGGAATAACCCCCTTACCAAGAGACATTCCTGGATAAAAGATAGTGAGAGTATAAGTAGCAATTACAATCATCAACCCATCCAAAATAAGGAAATACCCTTGCTCGGTAATAAGATATCCCGTCCATCCCTCGGAGAGTTCTGCAATCCGATATACGGAGCGGGTATAAATGAACAAAATGGCAACACAAAGCGCGGGAACAAACACCTTAAACATAGGCCGGTCTCGGATATGCTGCCACTTTGGATCATAGTTAATTGACTCGTCAGTGTAGATACTATACAGCACCTTGGCAAATAATCCAATAAAAATCGTCATCATAAGTACCTGGAAAGCAATGCCTCCCACCATAATCCAAGCTCCGGTCCTGACTAGGCCAGTGCCATCGGGAGAATCGGCTCCGGCAGCGGCAATACCACCACCAGCAGCCTGAACGAAAATGGAAATAACATCAGCCACAATGAAAATGGCCGAATAAGTCATCGGTTTTAACCACGAATACTTCTGGCCGTATATAGTAATGAGCTTAGCCAGCTGATAATAAATACCGGCCATGTGGAACGCAGGGCCAAGAATCAGAGATGCCAGCTGCATCTTATATGCGGTGGCGCTGTCCAAATGATAATATGAATCCACGCGGCCGGCATATCCCAAGACTTCCAAAGTACACGCGCAGAACCAAGTAACAAAAAACCACCACTGTCGCCAAAATAGACCTTGTACTATTTGGGCCACCCAAGCCACGGAAAACAGGACTAAGCCCGCCAAGTTTGGCGCTAGCAACGGCACGTAGCCATAATATGAAGCTGCGATTTGTTGCGGTGTATAAGCCACCATTTTTCAAACAACACGGTATGGCGAAACAGTCTAATCTGACTGATATGCACAATGGCCGAACCCTAGCCCAATTTGGTTCCGACCGATTTCCAATTCCATCTTAACAATAACAACAAACCGCTACGCCGCAGAGTATATTGGGTTCAATAGAGTTATTCATACTGGTGCTCTTAATGTTGTATGTCAATAACTAACCAGTAACAGGAACTTCTAAAAGAGCAAGGCTTACTTGCCAAGCCTTTTAGATAAGGTAGGCACATGGGAGGGGGAGGACGGAGTTCTAATGGTATCAACCGATCCAATCATCGATTTTCAATTGATTTTCCATTGGCTTTCTGTTAATTTTAAAATCATGAATGGAAAATTAGTCGGAAAACTCGGAAATATCTGTGATCTCTCGGCTATCGATCCTATTTTTGTGCCCTGATCAAGTGATCTGATCAAGGTTCTACTATATCTCTTTTGTGTGCTAACCCTCCTGACTTGGATGGATGACAACTGATTCCATTTTTACTACCTCCACCCTCTCACATTAATCGAGCACTAATGGATAGTTTATCTATTCGAGCTATAGCCATCAATTGGCAAATTGACGTTAGAGGCGGGGAACCGATTGGTCCCGATGGATAAGCCGGGTAACTGTGACAAATTGGATCTCTTTTTGCCAGCCCCTTCAAAAAAAAAGTCGGGTAGCCACTAGAAACCACCTCCACAGCTAACAGAAGCCTGTAAGATTTGCCCAGCAGAGTCAAAAAGCCCATTCAAAACAATGGATGCTGTTGAAGTAAGAGCCAAAATGAAGGAGCTCGAGGGTACCTCCGATGCCGACCGGCTGTTGGAGATCTTGAATACCCTCAATAAGGAGTTCAAGCCCAGTGAAACGGTTTTAAGAGAGACAAAGCTGGGCGTGGCTGTCAACCGACTGCGGACTCATAGCGATCCGCGCATTGTGAACCTTGTCAAGCCTATGATCACTAGATGGAAAGACCAGGTTTCTGCGCAGAAACAAGCTGCTCAACGAGCGAAAACAAAGGGCAAGACCGCAGCCGTGTCTTCGGCAAGTTCAGCCTCCAAAGCAACCACTAACACTAAAATCGCTACCGATGCGGATGCTAGTGGAGATGTCTCTAAAGAATCTGGCAGTTTCAAGGCTGAGAAACCTCGCAACGCCAAGAACGACGGGGTGAAAACCGACATTTACCCTGATAAAGTCCGCAACAGCTGTATTGAAGTCACATACAATGCGTTGGCCATCGACTCCGCCGAGCAGCCCGCCAAAATTCTTGAAGCCGCCAAACGAGTAGAGGGCGCGGTGTATAATGCGGAAAAAGCCGGTACTACGTCGGCGTACCGCACGAAGATGCGGTCGCTATTCATGAATCTCAAGAACCCCAAAAACCCGGCCCTAAGACAGGGCGTCGTGTCCGGCGATATTTCCGGCGAGCGCCTACGCACTATGACCCCCCAGGAAATGGCCAGCGACGACCTGAAGAAAGAAATTGAGCAGATCGAGAAACAGAACCTGTTCAATGCCCAGGGCGCTAAAGAGCAACGCGCCACTACCGACCGGTTCACATGTGGCAAGTGCAAACAGAAGAAAGTGTCATACTACCAGATGCAAACCCGGTCTGCCGATGAGCCGCTGACCACGTTTTGCACCTGTGAGAACTGCGGCAACCGGTGGAAGTTTAGTTAAAGTCACCACGGCATAATGTGCATAGATTTGTAGTTTTTTTTTTGTCTACAGACTGTTTGGTTCGACCGACGGGTTTACTTTTTTCCGCCTCAATCAGTATAGGCCAGCCTAGGGAACCGCTGACTACCCACGGCTACTATGTCGCTCACTGCCAAATGGCAAAATCCAAGGGCAGTTTTGCTTTTTCGACCTTTGGTAGCCTCAGCTACAAGGATAATTAGATGACAGACCAACCAATTGATCATATTATCCGAGTTTGTGCCTCTTAAAGAGGTGCAATTGCGGTGACTTTAAGTGATCACCTTTGCAGAGTGAACCGTTTTAAGGAAGCGTATTGGAGTTACAGAGTGCAATCCATGACTGGTGTTGCCTTCCTAGTTTCTAGTTAGTTTCCAGTTAGTTCCCAGGTAGGATCTTCCTTTGTCTCAAGGGAAATTTGTATTAACTTTCTTTCTACTTTGGCACGCTCGAGGACTCCGGGAGGTTCAGATGATTAAGCCATGACCAAGCACTTCACTCTGGTGCCAAAATAGAGGGTCCCTAAGAGCCTCTTTACTTTTCGGAACTTTTGTGCTCGGCCGCTAGTCTGCCCCTATCAATCCTCTTTAGAAAGATCCATTTGCAATATTCTCCACGTTTATATCCCTCAACGACGCCAATTGGGTGCGGTACGGACATCACCCCGCGACAAGGCCAAAAAGGCGCCGGGCGCGCCGGGTGCTCCAGCCGTATCGATATCACTATCGATGCTCTTTAGAAAGACCAATTTGCAATATTTTCCGATTTTTATCCCTCCAAGAGGCGAATTGGGGGCAGCGCGGGCTTCCATATTGATAGACACGCGGCAGTGCCGATATGCCGATGGACGCGCCGCGCCGACCTTGCCGGACTCGCAGGACCATATTCTTTGCAGAATGAACCGTTTTAAGGAAGTACATTGGAGTTTGGTGGTTCAAATCGCCGCCTTCCTCCGACGCCGTTTTGGGCGCCAGCTGGATTTCGCTGTAGAGCAGATACGGGGACAAAGTTTGGACTGGTTCTGAGCAAACCGGGCCTCTACAAGCCATTTACAGGGGTCTCATCCGCCAATTCCTTGTTTTGACCGCAGGCCATTTCGATATGCACCATTTTCCCCTGCAGCAACCCCTAGAAGGCTTCTGCACTTCCCATAAACCGGTTTCTGCAGCTTACTAAACTCTGCATACTGATCACCCCAGGCCGTGGTGGAGCGCGCGAGCCGAGCCCGATCCTCTATAGCTAGCAGCTAAAAAAGCGGGTAGAATTAAAGCTAGAGCCTAATAAAGCATTTTTCAACCACTTTTTAGGGTCGGCGAAAGCGCATTGAACGTCTGGATAACGGGCGTGCGCTCCCATTTATGCAGGAAAGGTGGCGTAGCTAAGGGAGTTTACGGGACCTGCATAGGGGCCAGGGTCCCCAAATCGACATAAATCGACCCCGAGCACCCTTTAGATACCTTTCGCGAGGCTTTCAGCCAATTTTTTTCCGGGAGCTAGGTTACTTAATTTTATTCAAATCTATTGAAACTGGTGCGCCGAGTGTATCTGCCCAATTGCGCCCAGGATCGCGATTTTGAAATCCGATACTCGATCAGAAGTGCCTGCGTCAGCCCGCATGATTTGTCAAGACCATAATCCGGTGCTCCCCTAGACCATGCAGCCCAATTTATTATATATTCAGCGCCCACCCCCCAAAGTTTCTCCATTCTGACTGACTCTTCTGGTAGAAGAAAGGAGACCCAAATGGACTAGCGCCTGCAACCCGCATCCGAGTACTGAGCCCCAGACCCGCTACAGGCAACCACCCGCCTGCGACTGGAGGCTTTAGACACACACACACAAAAAAAAGAGGAAAAAAAGAAAGAAAGAAGAGAGCTTGAATATTTCTACAAGCTCCGTGGTGTGTCTACTAGAGTGCTTGGGCACATATGCTTATTGCAGAGAGGTGAGACGCTAAACTCACCACCAGCTGTAAGGTAAGACCCACTTCGGCATCCAGCCGCGCTTGGCCCCAGACGCTACAGGCAACCACCCGCCTGCGACTGGCGGCTTCGGACCCCAGACCCGCTACAGGCAACCACCAGCCTGCGACTGGGGGTATTGGACACACACACACAAAAAAAAAGGAAAAGAAAAGAAAGAAAGAAAGAAAAAAGAAAAGAGCTTGAATATTTCTACAAGCTCCGTGGTGTGCCCACCCAAAGCGCTTGGACCCAATGCCCCGCTGCAGACTGAGACCCTCTACTCCCTGCAAGCCCAAGTGGTTCTTCACAAAGGAAAGACAATGCCCATCGTTGTCGCAAGACCTACTTCGGCATCCAGCCGCGCTTGGCCCCAGACGCTACAGGCAACCACCCGCCTGCGACTGGCGGCTTCGGACCCCAGACGCTACAGGCAACCACCAGCCTGCGACTGGAGGTATTGGACACACACACACAAAAAAAGGAAAAGAAAAAAAAAGAAAGAAAGAAAGAAAAGAGCTTGAATGTTTCTACAAGCTCCGTGGTGTGTCTACCCAAAGCGCTTGGACCCAATGCCCCGCTGCAGACTGAGACCCTCTACTCCCTGCAAGCCCAAGTGGTTCTTCACAAAGGAAAGACAATGCCCATCGTTGTCGCAAGACCTACTTCGGCATCCAGCCGCGCTTGGCCCCAGACGCTACAGGCAACCACCCGCCTGCGACTGGCGGCTTCGGACCCCAGACGCTACAGGCAACCACCAGCCTGCGACTGGAGGTATTGGACACACACACACCAAAAAAAGGAAAAGAAAAAAAGAAAGAAAGAAAAGAGCTTGAATGTTTCTACAAGCTCCGTGGTGTGCCCACCCAAAGCGCTTGGACCCAATGCCCCGCTGCAGACTGAGACCCCTACTCACTGCAAGCCCCAAGTGGTTCTTCACACAAAGGAAGAAAGGAAAGACAATGCCCATCATTGTCAGGCAAGACCCACTCCGGCATCCAGCCGCGCTTGGCCCCAGACGCTACAGGCAACCACCCGCCTGCGACTGACGGCTTCGGACCCCAGACCCGCTACAGGCAACCACCAGCCTGCGACTGGAGGTATTGGACACACACACCAAAAAAAAAGGAAAAGAAAAAAAGAAAGAAAGAAAGAAAAGAGCTTGAATATTTCTACAAGCTCCGTGGTGTGTCTACCCAAAGCGCTCGGACCTAATGCCCCGCTGCAGACTGAGACCCTCTACTCCCTGCAAGCCCAAGTGGTTCTTCACAAAGGAAAGACAATGCCCATCGTTGTTAGGCAAGACCCACTCCGGCATCCAGCCGCGCTTGGCCCCAGACGCTACAGGCAACCACCCGCCTGCGACTGACGGCTTCGGACCCCAGACCCGCTACAGGCAACCACCAGCCTGCGACTGGAGGTATTGGACACACACACCAAAAAAAAAGGAAAAGAAAAAAAGAAAGAAAGAAAGAAAAGAGCTTGAATATTTCTACAAGCTCCGTGGTGTGCCCACCCAAAGCGCTTGGACCTAATGCCCCGCTGCAGACTGAGACCCTCTACTCCCTGCAAGCCCCGAGTGGTTCTTCACAAAGGAAAGACAATGCCCATCATTGTTACAGGAATTTGACCCCAGTGGTAGCGTGAATGGAGTTCCACGCGCTTCCACCCTTGACTTTTCTCTGGGCCTTGCCGCTGCCGCTGATATTGCCACTGCTACTGATGCTTCTGACTTCTGCCACCCCTCTTCCCCCACTGGCATTGTCTCTTCTACTGCTGTTGCTGTTGTCAATATCTCTGTCAGTGCCATTGCCTTGCTACTGCTTTTCTGCTGGGCCACTGCTGCT
>JAKTTL010000066.1:0-13637 GCA_030581455.1 Wickerhamiella allomyrinae
TCCGCGAAGCGGAATACAGGCCGACTTGTCGGCCTAGTAAAAAAAAGAAAAAAAGAAAAAAAGAATAGTATGATATCACTTTTTGACAGGTGCATTTACCCTCCGCGAAGCGGAATACAGGCCGACTTGTCGGCCTAGTAAAAAAAAAAGAAAAAAAAAAGGAAAAGAAAGAAAAAGAAAGCAAAAAAGAATAGTATTAGCTAGAGAAACTAAGCGTATATTAACTCGAGCAGGCTTTGGCGACGGTCGCTGTCGGCGAAAATGGCGGTTATGAGGTTCTCGAGTTCCGAGGCCGAGAAATCAATCAGCAGGTTCTCGCGGTACATTTCCTCGATGGTCTGCAAGTTGCCGGTGATGAGACCGTCCAGTCGCTGCAGTTTGATCCACGACGGCACCTGGTCGGCGATGTCTTCGAAAAAGGCCGCGCAGCCGCGGAAGCCTTGGATGGTCGCGGAGATGTTCACGCATTCCTGTTCGGAGATGTCCTGGTAGGTCTCGACGCTATCGATGAGGTAGCTGGCGAGCTGCTCGACTAAAGACGACAGAATGTGGCCCTTGATTTGCGGGCCGGCGGGGGTGGTTGTTTCGGCCACTTGCTGGATAAGTTCCAAAATCTCTTTGGATGCTCGCTCGTTGCGGGCCGAACTGACTTTGATGCCGCTTAAAAGCCGGTCCAGTTTTAACGTGTACTCGGAGATGACCGTGCTGAGCCTTAAATTGGCAAACGCCTGCGTCTGCTCCAGCGACTCTTGGCCGATCTTCATGGTCTCTACCTGGGCCAGTAAAAACAAGGTGTTCACATAGAGATCCATCTTGTTTTTGCCGTAGTAGTCAGGGGCCAGGGCTCTAAACAAGGCCAGCAACGGATCGACAGCGATATCCAGCTCGGCCGTATAGGCTTCGAGAATATCGACTACTTTCTCGCGGTCGTCGCTGTCGTCTTCCTGATTGTCGGTCTCATCCCATTCCCCATCCCAATCCCAGTCGTCTTTCTTATAGTGCCCCGAAAGCGATTTGCGGAGTCTATCTAGGTAAACTGTTTGTCTTGATTTGACCCAGATATTCCTAAAATCGTCGGCGAACTCCAGCAGTTCGTGGCCTTTCGTCCATTCGACACTATGAAGCAGTTCTTCCAAGCCTTTAACCCCGGCGATATCTTTGGCAAACGCCGGCAATTTCGAAGGGTCCAGAGGGAATAAACTAGGCAGAGATTTCCGAGTAAGACCGTCAATCATATAATGCCCCCATCTTCTGGAAATGTCTCTTGCCAACGAAGGGGCCTTGTCTTCTAACGTGGTTAGGCCAAGCACAAACCCTTGCACGACATCGATCAACTGCTCGATGGATGCTAGCGAGTTCCCTTTTAAAATAAGTTCTTCGCCATTATCTTCTACTTGCGAGATGTTTAATCCAACAATGGCGTCGACGATTTGGCCAATATCGTCTAAAAGGTCTTCTTTGAGTTGCGGCCGTCTTTGCCGGATTTCCTCAACTAAACCATCGTCCACAGTTATCTTGAGAAACATAGACGTTTTATCGGCTTTAAAAACCACATTGGCATGCCAATTAGCTTCCAATAAAGCTAGTAACTCGTCGGTAAGCCGGGTAACTTGCCTTTCCAAATCACTCACTAAAAGGGCCGCAGGATACTCATTTCCGACCTGAGCAACTTTTAATCCAACAGTTTCCAAACTTTTCAATGCGGCCCCGATTTCCCCAAGGCTTTTCAACGACTCTACTTCCTGGAAACCGGCATGCACTAACCAAAGCTCATCAATCACTTTAGCTCGGTAAGCTAATTTAGCGGCCTCGCCACTGTCGTTCACAGGCTCGCTAGGCACATTTGCCTTCGCCAAAAGCGTCTCGACTTGTTTATCTATTTGAGAAGTCACATCCGCAATGGCTTTATTTAGTTTCTCGCTGCTGTCCACGCTTGCCAACAAGCTCATGACAAACCTCTTACTATTTCGCGGAAGCGAAAAAGCTGTTTGACTTGTCAAACAGCCGAAAAAAGAATGAAATAACTAGTTAGATAGTTTTTTTTTTCATACTAGGCCGACAAGTCGGCCTGTAACCGCTTCGCGGGGGATACTATAGTGGGTAGAAGGTTTTGCGAGGCGAAAAGCTGTTTGACTTGTCAAACAGCCGAAAAAAAGAAAAAAAAAGACTTAGAAAAGACTTAGAGCCGAAGAATAAATAGCTATTTAGGACCAGAGTTTACTGGTTGTTAAGGGAAGGGGGTTTGAAAGGAGCAAACAGGCTTTCAGAAGGGGCAGTGATGGGGATCTTTACTTTCTTGGGCCGGACCGGTTCAGGCTCGGGGGCTTTGGGGACGGGCTTTTTGGGTTGGCCGAAGACCTGGGAAAGAGGGACAAACGTGTTAGAGTGTGGTTTAGGAGATCTTTTGCGTTTCTGGGGGTTCCATGTTTGCGGCGGCTGGTTGAGGGGCAGCGTGCTTGCCATCACGAAGCCCGTGGGTTTTGCGTCGGTTTGATCCGGTTTGGGGTCGGGCTCGACTAAGTCGCGGTTGAGAAACGCGCCCAAAGTCTTTAAATCAGGCTTGGTCTCGGCCATAGTCTGCTTTTGGTTGAGATCGGCCGGCATTAAGGGGTGTAAACCGGCCTCTTTATCATAGACAACTACCAAGTGGGCCTTGGCCCGCGTGGCCGCGACATACAACAGACGGGTCTCCTCATCGTCGGGTTCATAGCCATTCTCTGCTGCCGAGCAGTCAAACATGTATACCACTGGCCATTCTAGACCCTTTGCCGAGTGGATCGTAGACAGGATCACGTTGTCGCCCTTGTTCGGGGCTGTAGTACTGAGAGCCCAGGTTTCCAAGAACTGGTCAAGAAAACTGGAATCGGGGCTAAGCTCGAGCTGGTCAATGCTTTCCAGGACCAGGTTCACCCGTGATAAGCCGTTTTTGGTGAACGTCTCCTTGACCAGCTCCACAAGATACCGCACGGTATCGCCAAGAGCCCGCGCGGTATTCTTTTCCAACATCGACCGACAAGTATCGATAGTTTCCAGGTACGACTTTAACTTGGCTTGGTTAACGCCAATAAACGCTTTCCGGGCCTGGGCCAAGTCAACGGTTTTCCCAAAGATCTTCTTGATCGCCGCATCGCCGATCCCGCGTTTCGGCACATTAATAGTACGCAGAATCGCTAGTTCGTCGCTATCGGAAGATACTACCCGTAAGTAGTCGATAATGATGCGAACGTCGCGGCTCTCTACTAACCGCTGGCCGCCGACGACCTGCACGGCTACGCCCTTGGCGGTGAGATGAGCTTCCAGCGAGTACAAACTCAAACACCGGCGGGCCAAAACCGCGATTTCACTAGGCCGCACTCCACACTCTAGCAAGTACGAGATCTGGTTAGCTACCTCGATAGTTTGCTGCGGGCCTTCAAGACCGACTACGGCAGGCACACTGTTTTGGGCATGCGTGGCTTTCAGCTCTCGATCGGCACTGTACCGTTCTTTACTGCCTCGGATGATCTGCATGGCCAGACTGAGAATGCCGCCCGTGGACCGGTAGTTATCTTCCAAGTACATGAGCTCGGTGGTAGGTTGCAGGGTCTTTAACTGCTGGAAATTGCGGGGCTCCGCATTGCGGAAACTATAAATACTCTGATCAGGATCGCCCACAACTGTTAAGTTGTTGCAGTAGGTGACCATGGCATTGGCCAGCTCCAGCTGGATCGCATTTGTATCCTGGAACTCGTCGACCAACACCGCATTCACGAACTGGCAGAACTTATCGGCCTCGGGCCAATAGGGATGGTCCCTATCCACCAGCACTTTGCGGAACTCGAGCAGTAAGTCGTCGAAATCCATCAGTTTGTGATAGGTTAGCAGATCGTTGTACTGGTCGAACACCGGCCTTAGCCAATGATCGTCTTTAGGGAATAATCCTCGGGCCTTATAGAAGGAAATCTGGTTAATCACTTTCGAGGTCGAGGTATCGCCGTTCGCATCAAGCATTCCATTACAGATCTGGCGAATTAGCTGCTGTTTGTCCTGCTCATTAGCGATATTCAGTTTATAGCCAATACGCCGAAGCACTCTACAGGCAATTCCATGGAAGGTGCCGATCATCGGCTGGCGATTAGCCGGTAAATTAGCTTCCGCAGCTACTCGGGCTCGGATCTCCCGCGCGGCCTGGTTCGTGAAGGTCATAACCACGATCGAGGGCGGAAAGATGCCGGTATTGACCAGATGAACAATCCGCGCCACCAAAGTTTTGGTTTTCCCGGTGCCGGGACCAGCAACGATCTGGATATGTCCCTTTGGCGCCGTTGCCGCCCTTGTTTGTTGGCTATTCATGGCGGTTTTTGGGGTTGAACGCCAAGATTTGTTTACAAAAACGGCGATTATGCACGGAGCACAACTCCTGTCCCAATCGCGTAATTTTATGCAGGTAAATTGGTAACCTGCTTTAGACGCGTCAAACCCCCGTTTTTTTCCACCACCGCGAAAAAATGTCTAACAAGTCGGACGATTCCGGTTTAGCCAACTTTTACCGTACTCTTCCTAAAGACGAGCACACGCTGCGCATTTTCGAAAGAGCCGACGACTATGCCGCATTGGGCGATGACGCTGCTCGCGTGGCCCACATCGTTTATAAGACTGCCTCGGCGTTGAAGCGCATTGGCAATGATAATACTGCCTTGTGTACGATCAATGGAACTTTGCTCGCAAATTTCCTTAAAGATGCCTTGCAGAATTTAGGTTTACGGGTCGAGTTCTATGTATCTGCCAGCGGCTCGCGGTCTAATTGGACACTTTCCAAGCAGGCCTCGCCCGGAAATTTACAGGAAATCGAGGACTTGATGGGTGCTGGGTATGACCAGAACCCGGTGATTGTGGCTATTAAAGTACAGGCCTCGGCCCAGGCCCGTACAGTGGGTGTAAGTTTCCTGGATACCGGCAATAGAACGCTTGGACTGGCCCAGTTTGTCGATAACGATCTGTTCAGCAATCTCGAGTCGTTGATGATCCAGTTAGGCGTGAAAGAAGCGTTGGTAGCCGACGATGCGAGTGCCGATACTAAAAAAGTGAGTGCATTGCTTTCTCGACTTGATATCTTGACTACCACTCGCAAATCGGCCCAGTTCTCGGCCAAGGAAGTCGAGAATGATTTGGAAAGATTAACTGGCAAACCGCGGCTGCAATTATCCAAAGAACTAGCTTTGGAAGTCGGCCTCGGGGCTGCAGGGGCCTTGATTCGCTACCTCAGTTTAATGACCCATACCAGCGACTATGGCCAGTACGAGATCACTACCCACGATCTGGCCCAGTTTATGCGCCTGGATGCGTCGGCCATTAAAGCCTTGAATGTAATGCCGAACGCTCGCGATGGGTCGAAATCAATGTCGTTATTTGGCCTGCTCAATAAATGCAAAACGGTTTCCGGCGCTCGCACGCTTTCGCAGTGGCTTAAACAGCCGTTAATGGACTATTCGGAAATCACCAACCGGCATAATTTGGTGGAAGGTTTCATCAATAACTCGATTGCCCGCCAAACTCTGCAGGAAGACTTGTTTCTGGCCGTTCCGGATTTAGAGAAAATCACTCGCAAGTTCCATAAAGGCGCGGCCAAACTCGAAGATATTGTGCGCATCTACCAGTTAGTGATCCGATTACCCGAATTCTCGTCCTGTATTGCCAGTTTAGGCGATGTCCCCGGTGTCCAGCACTACTATTTAGACCCGCTGGCGCATGCGGCCGGCGAGCTCGCGAAGTTTATCG
Organism: Wickerhamiella allomyrinae; assembly: GCA_030581455.1. NCBI lineage: Eukaryota > Fungi > Ascomycota > Dipodascomycetes > Dipodascales > Trichomonascaceae > Wickerhamiella > Wickerhamiella allomyrinae. The sequence continues at coordinate 5,758 of JAKTTL010000066.1, forward strand.
AGTTAGTGGAAACGACGGTCGATTTAGACGCCCTGGATAATCACGAGTATGTGGTGAATGCCGATTTCAACGAACGGTTGCGGGAAATCCGCGACCGGAAACTGGCTATTCGCAACGAACTGCGGGCCCATCACAATTCTACGGGCCGGAAACTTGGAATGGAGCCGGAAAAGAAACTGAAACTCGAGGAACATCACGTTTACGGCTGGTGTTTCCGGTTAACCCGAACAGATGCCGGCTGTTTGCGCAATCACAGCGGGTTTACCGAGCTTTCTACGCAAAAGGCCGGCATCTACTTTACGGACCACAAGCTAAGAGATATGAATACCGAGTTTGGCGATCTTGATCAAGAGTATCGCAAGACCCAGTCGCAGCTGGTCCGCGATGTAGTCAACATCGCCAGCACTTATACCCCCGTCTTAGGCCCGCTTTCACAGTGCCTGGCCCATCTCGACGTGATCGTGTCGTTCGCACATGTCTCGACCTTCGCCAAGCTTCCGTACGTGCGACCAAATATGCACGAACGGCATTCCGGGGATATCATCTTGAAAGCGGCCCGGCATCCCTGTATGGAAGCCCAGGACGATATGCTGTTTATTCCGAACGATGTTAGTTTAAAACGCGGGTCTTCGGAGTTCCTGATTATCACGGGGCCGAATATGGGCGGTAAATCTACCTATATCCGGCAGATCGGCGTGATTTCGTTGCTGGCGCAAGTCGGCTGTTTTGTGCCCTGCCAATCGGCCGATCTGGCCATCGTCGATTGCGTGCTGGCGCGCGTAGGCGCCGGCGACTCGCAGCTGAAAGGCATTTCCACGTTTATGGCCGAGATGCTGGAAACCGCGTCGATTCTCAAAACGGCTACCCGCGAAAGCCTGATCATCATCGACGAGCTGGGCCGCGGCACGTCGACCTACGACGGCTTCGGCCTCGCCTGGGCGATCTCGCAGCATATCGTCGACAAAATCGGCTGCTTCACCACGTTTGCGACCCATTTCCACGAACTCACCGCCCTGGCCGATAAGTACCCGCAAGTAGAGAACCTGCATGTGGTTGCCGATGCCACCTCCAACGACGACATCACCCTGCTGTATAAAGTCGAGCCGGGCATCTCCGACAAATCGTTCGGTATCCATGTCGCGGAAGTAGTGAATTTCCCGGAAAAAGTCGTGCGCATGGCCAAACGCAAGGCCCAGGAACTGGAAGACCTCGACAGCACGCACGCGGTCTCGCAAACCGACATCGAGGCCGGCACCGAGTACCTGCAGACGCTGCTCAAAAAGTGGGCCGCCGACACCGCCGGCCAGGACCCGCAAACGGCTGCTCTCGCTCTCCGCGACCGCATCGAAACCGCTCGGCCCGAAATCCAAACTCAGCCGTTCCTCGGCCAACTCCTTTCTTCTCTATAACTACATACTACCCCGCGTAAAACACCTATCTCTATCTTTCTTTTTCTTTTTTTATACTAGGCCGACAAGTCGGCCTGTAACCGCTTCGCGGAAGTAACTCTTACATTTTACAGTGATGTATCACTTTTCCCTTTTTCCACAAAAGTGATGTATCACATTTTCAAAAAATGATGTATCACAAAAAGTGATGTATCACATTTTCTAAAAAATGATGTATCACAAAAAATGATGTATCACAAAAAGTGATGTATCACATTCCTTGTTTATTCAAATGTGATGTATCACATTCCTCAAAAGTGATGTATCACATTCCTCAAAAGTGATGTATCACTTTTCGCGCAGGCTGCAGACCGCCCTGCCACTGCTGTCTTCACGGACACCTGCAGGACATCACCCCATGCGGCAGTACCCTCCGCGAAGCGGGTACAGGCCGATTTATCGGCCTAGTAAAAAAAAAGAAAAAGAAAAGTAAAAAAGAAAAGTAAACTAGCAAACACAACTAACTAAATATAGTAAATCAAGCTGCAAACCAGCCCCTCCAGCTACCGAGGTCATAAACCCCAAGCCACAGCCATTTCCGCGAAGCGGGTACAGGCCGATTTATCGGCCTAGTAAAAAAAAAAGAAAAAGAAAGAAAGAAGAAAAGAAAAAGAAAGAAAAAAGTAGTTATATAGTCGGTTCCTATGCAGCCGCTCGACAAAGCCCGGCAGCCGTGTGGCTCACCCTTTCCCAGACGGAAAGAGAAAGGCGCCGGGGGGTTGGGTGTCATCAGTCATCATGACTGAGGTGGAAAAAGTCACTGAGAAAGCCGCGAATATGTCGCTGAAGAAAAAGAGCCATTTGTACCCCAGCGAGCCGAAATTCTCGTTTATCGACGAGCGGTCGGAATTCTTCGATCAGCTGCTGGCCAAGCAGAAACAAAACGAGGCCGCACGTGACCGCAGCCCCATCGAGGTGACGTATGCGAAAACCGGCCACAAAATGGCCGGTACCGCCTGGGAAACCACCGCTTTCCAGCTCGCCAAAGACGTCGGCAATTTGGATTTGGATAATCTCGTTGTGGCCAACGTCAACGGCGAGCTGTGGGATCTGTCGCGGCCGCTAGAAGCCGATAGTGTTGTTGATTTCCACACTTTCGACGACGACGAGGGCCGCAAAGTGTTCTGGCATTCCTCGGCGCATATTCTGGGCGAGGCCTGCGAATGTTTTTACGGAGCGCATTTATGTGTGGGTCCGCCGACCACCGACGGGTTTTTCTACGAAATGAGCATCGACGGCGGCGAGCGGGCGGTGGCTGCCGGCGAGTATAAAGACGTTGAAACTTTGGCGAAAAAAGTCACTAAAGACAAGCAGAAGTTCGAAAGGTTGGAAATGACTAAAGAAGAACTGCTGGAGATGTTCAAGTACAACAAGTACAAACAGCAGTTGATCCGGTCGAAAATCCCCGACGGAACTTCCTCAACAGTTTACCGGTGTGGAGCGTTGATTGATTTGTGCCGCGGCCCGCACGTGCCGCACACGGGCAAAGTCAAGACGTTCAAGTTGCTGAAGAACTCGTCGTCGTACTTTCTGGGCGATTCCGCCAACGATTCGCTGCAGCGACTGTATGGAATTTCGTTCCCAGATAAGCAGCAGATGGACGCGCATCTCAAGTTTTTGGAGGAAGCCGCTTTGCGCGACCATCGCAAGATCGGCAAAGACCAGGAACTGTTTTTTTTCAACGAACTTTCGCCGGGGTCGGCCTTTTGGCTGCCGCATGGCGCCCGCATTTATAACGCGATGCTCGAGTTTTTGAAATCAGAGTACCGCGGGCGCGGGTATGAGGAAGTTATTACTCCTAATATGTTCAGCACGAAACTCTGGGAGACTTCCGGCCATTGGCAGAACTATAAAGAGAACATGTTTTCGTTTGATGTTGAAAAAGAGAAGTTCGGGTTGAAACCAATGAACTGTCCGTCGCACTGCGTGATCTTCAAATCCCGCGACCGGTCTTATCGCGAACTTCCCTGGCGCGTGGCCGATTTCGGCGTGCTGCATCGCAACGAGTTCTCGGGCGCGCTCACGGGCCTCACGCGCGTGCGGCGGTTCCAGCAGGACGACGCGCACATTTTCTGCACGCACGACCAGATCGGCGCGGAGATCACCGGCGTGTTTGATTTCCTGAAAACCGTTTACGGCGTTTTGGGGTTCACGTTCAAAATGGAGCTGTCGACGCGGCCGGAAAAGTATTTGGGCGAGTTGGAAACCTGGAATTCGGCCGAGGAAATGCTGCAAACCGCGCTGAACAACTGGGGCGCGAACTGGGAACTTAATCCGGGCGACGGCGCGTTTTACGGCCCCAAAATCGATATCAAGATCGCCGACGCGCTTGGTCGTTGGCACCAATGCGCGACGATCCAGCTCGACTACCAGCTGCCCGTACGTTTTGATTTGCAGTACCAGGACGCTGCCAAAGACGGCGACGAAGAGCACCGGTTCCGCCGGCCGGTGATGATCCACCGGGCGATTTACGGCTCGCTGGAACGCATGATCGGCATTCTCTGCGAACATTTCTTTGGGAAATGGCCGCTTTGGCTTTCCCCGCGCCAGATCCTCGTGATCCCCGTGGGCCCGCACGTCAACGATTATGCCCAAGAAGTCCGCGACTATTTCTTTACCGAGGGTTTCTTTGCCGACGCCGATCTCGGCCCGAATACGCTCCAGAAGAAGGTCCGTCAGGGCCAGCTCGCGCAGTACAATTATCTGTTCATTGTGGGCGAGGACGAGAAGACGTCGCGGTCGGTGAATATCCGCAAACGCGACGGCGCGCAGTCGAAGGGCGAAACGGTTCCGCTTGCCGAAATCGCCGAGCTGCTCAAGAACATCAAAGCGGCGCGGGCCATTTCCGAAGAAGCTTATTTAGAGGCGCAGAAAGCCGCATAGACTTTTTTTCTTTCATAGATTTCACCTTTTTTACAAACATTTGTAGTCTTTTTTTCTTTTTTCTTTTTTAGATACTAGGCCGCCAAGGCCGGCCTGTAACCGCTTCGCGGAGGGTAACTGTAATTATCTTTTCGCTGCGCAGTGCTATATAGTCTTTTTTTTTTCTTTTTTTTCGGCTGTTTGACAAGTCAAACAGCTTTTCGCTTCGCGAAACCTAATTACAGGCCGCGAAGCGGGTACAGGCCGGCCTTGGCGGCCTAGTATGAAAAAGAAAGAAAAAGAAAAGAAGTTGGAAACATGCCGGAGCTAGCTAGTTCTTTTTTTTTCTTTTTTTCGGCTGTTTGACAAGTCAAACAGCTTTTCGCTGCGCGAAACTTAATTACAGGCCGCGAAGCGGTTACAGGCCGGCCTTGGCGGCCTAGTATGAAAAAGAAAGAAAAATAACTAGTGGGATAGTTTTTTTGGGGTGCTAGGGAGATAAAAAGGCCTGGAGTTGCGGTTGGCGGAGGGGGGGAGGTGCAGGATTGCTATAGAAACCCTTACCCTCACGAACCCCCCCTGTTTTACCCCCCTTCATTTCCACACTTTTTTTCTTGGATTCTGAAATTACGCTTGTAACTGGTTTTATCTACCTCTAAATAACTGAAAAATCACAAAAACTTCCCGGATTACCTATTCTACGAACAAAACTATGGACCTCTTTATCTCCCTAGTAAGAACCAACAGCAAAACAGAGAAAAGGTGACATATAACTGAACGTACTACTTCTTTCTTTCTTTTTTCGTACTAGACCGACAAGTCGGTCTGTAACCGCTTCGCGGAGAGGTTACTCACCAGCCCTTCTGCTGTCTTCACATTAGATACTACCTGCAGAGTCTCTAACCTACACACCTATAAGAACAGAACCTTATCATTTCTTCTCTTTTTTCTCTTTTTTCTGCTGTTTGACAAGTCAAACAGCTTTTCGCTCGCGAAACCTCAATTACAACACTATTATCCCCCGCGAAGCGGTTACAGGCCGACTTGTCGGCCTAGTATAAAAAAAGAACTAACAATCTAGTTTTTTTCTTTTTTTCGGCTGTTTGACAAGTAAAACGGCTTTTCGCTTCGTGAAACCGACTAAACCCTACAGTATAATCCCCCGCGAAGCGGTTACAGGCCGGCCTTGGCGGCCTAGTATCTAAAAAGAAAGTCAAAAAAAAAGTAAAAAAAAGACTATTTAACTATTCTTTTTTTCTTTTTTGGGCTGTTTGACAAGTCAAACAGCTTTTCGCTTCGCGAAACCAAATTACGGGCCGCGAAGCGGTTACAGGCCGGCCTTGGCGGCCTAGTATGAAAAAGAAAGAGTAATTAACTAGTTAGTTTTGTTTTTTTGGGTTAGTAGGGAGATCAAGAGGCCTGGAGTTGCGGTTGGCGGTGGGGGGGAGGTGCAGGATTGCTATAGAAACCCTTACCCTCACTAACCTCCCCTGTTTTACCCCCCTTCATTTCCGCACTTTTTTTCTTGAATTCTGAAATTTCGCTGGTAACTGGTTTTATCTACCTCTAAATAACTGGAAAATCACCAAAACTTCTCGGGCTATCTCTCCTGCGAACAAAACTATGGACCTCTTTATCTCCCTAGTAAGAACCAAAAACAAAACAGAGAAAAGGTGATATATAACTGCACATACTATTTCTTTCTTTCTTTTTTCATACTAGACCGACAAGTCGGCCTGTAACCGCTTCGCGGAGAGGTTACACACCCCCCTCTTGCCGTCTTCACGTTAGGTACTACCTGCAGAGTCACTCTAACCTATACCTATAACAATAGAACCTTATAATTTCTTCTCTTTTTTCTCTTTTTTCGGCTGTTTGACTTGTCAAACAGCTTTTCGCTCGCGAAACCTCAATTACAACACTATTATCCCCCGCGAAGCGGTTACAGGCCGGCCTTGGCGGCCTAGTAAGAAAAAAAGAAAAAAAGAGGGAAAAAAGCGGCCAAAAAAGACACAAAAAGACAGAGAAAGACAGAGAAAAAGGATATTAACTAAAAAATACAAGACTATTGAGTCGGGAGAGGGTTAGAAGCGTCGGTTTGCGGTGGCTGGCGAGGAACGGGCTGGTTGGCGAGCGGCGGGGCGGCGGCCAGGCCCGGGAAAATGGCCGTCTCCTCGCGGGTCGCGCACGCCAGCGTGTCGCCCGTCCACGACAGCGACAAAATGCCTTGGTGGTCGAAGATGCCGAGCAGCAGCGGCCGCTGCGGACTGTCCGAAGCCGCGGGCAGTCTGTAGATAGCCAGTTTCTCGCCGGCGACTGCCAGGAGGTTGCCGCTGACTTCGAGCAGGGTAACTGCGCCCGGCGCGTCGATGGTGAACAGCATAGCCGGCGGGTGGGCGTTGATATCCCAGAGAATGACGGTTCCGTCGGCGGATCCCGTGAGTAGCCGGGAGGCAATGGACGAGCCGTCGAGAGCCGTTTGTAAAGGCCCGCTAAGCCATCTTAGTACGGTTATAGGCGCCCTGTGTCCGCAGATTACGCGGATTGGCGATGTCGAGCGCGCGTGCCAGATATTTACCGTCGCGTCGTCGCCGCCCGACGCGAGCAGCTGCGTGACCGGGTCGAATCCCAAACAGGAAACCGCGCGCACGTGGCCCCTGAGGCGCACGTGCGGCGCCGCCTCGGAAACTTTATATATAGCCAGTCCCCCCGCGGGCGTGCCGTCGGGATGGGTGGACGCGTAGGTGCGGGTATCGATCCATTCCACATCCACGAGCTGCGGCCCGTCCGAAGTCGCCGGCACCGACTGGCGGACGGCGCCCTCGAGCGGATCCCATACGGCAGTTGCTCCGCAGCAATCTACCGATAACAGCAGGGTAGCGTCTTTGTTCCATTTGAGTTCGGTGATGGGCGCTTTGTGGAACGCCAGCACTTTCGACAAAGCGCCGTCGGATGTCCAAATGCGGATACTTCCCGAAAAAGCGCCGACTGCCAAGGCCATATTGCCCGGTTGCCATTTGAGGCAGGTAACGTGGGCTTCGGGCGTGAACTGCTCGGCGTAGACGAGCGCAGTCTCTTTCGTGGCGCTTATAAGAAGTGTGTCGGCTGTCGGCGTGCCTAGCGCGAGAATCGCATCCCCGTAGGCCACGGCAGTGGCCGGAGGAGCCAAGGTATGCGGAAGTTCGGACGACTCCACAGAATCGACAGATTCAACCGGTTTAACGGACTCCACAGACTCAACAGACTTGACCGGCTCGGCCGATTTGATTGGCTCATTCGAATCAACTAAATCAACCGGTTTAATCGGTTTAACCGTCTCGGCCTCTTTTGTAGCGGCGATCGCCGCCTCCGCCTCGATCTCCCCCATCTGTAACCCCCGAAGAACCAGCCGTACTAACTCGCCCCGCGGCACCTTCCCCGCATACTGCGGGTCCAGCGACGACACTGTCGTCTCGCGATCCAACGCATGGCCGCTCAGCTCCAGACCTTCTTCCTGCAGGTACCGCCATACCAAGTAGTTCACCTGCTCGGAGGTCACAGGCATATTGACAAAGCACCCCCCTCCCCCCT
>JAKTTL010000067.1:0-13443 GCA_030581455.1 Wickerhamiella allomyrinae
GAATCGCGGAGTCGGCGCTCGTAAAGCGACGAATAATACAAGACGCGCCGCCAAACATGCACCAGGGCGCCCAACACAAAGAAGCCGGGCCCCCCCCCCTTCCGCACGCCGTGAACTAGAAAATGCAAACTATAAAATGTGTGGTTGTTGGCGATGGTGCCGTGGGTAAGACGTGTCTGCTCATGTCGTACTCGACCAATAAGTTCCCCAGCGAATACGTCCCCACTGTGTTCGACAATTACGCCGTCACGGTGATGATTGGCGACGAGCCGTTCATGCTCACGCTGTTTGACACTGCTGGCCAGGAAGATTACGACCGTCTGCGGCCGCTATCGTACCCGCAAACAGATGTGTTTCTGGTGTGTTTCAGCGTCACCGCGCCGGCCTCGTTCGAAAACGTAAAGGAAAAATGGCTTCCCGAGGTCCGTTATTACTGCCCCGGTGTGCCTAGCCTTATTGTCGGCACTCAAGTCGACCTGCGGGACGACCCCACCCTGATCCAAAAGCTGGCTCGCAGCAAGCAGCAGCCGGTCACGCCCGAGCAGGGCGAGCGGCTTGCTCGCGACGAGAACGCCGTCAAGTACGTGGAATGCTCGGCTCTAACTCAGCGGGGCCTTAAGAACGTATTTGATGAAGCGATTGTGGCTGCTCTCGAGCCCCCGAAGCAGAGCGGCAAGAAGCAAAAGAAGTGTGTGATTTTGTGAGCGTTAGGTTTTGTGTTCTTGGTTGGTGTGTACCTGGCTGGTTTTTACATGGAATATGTATTTGGCGCGGGTTTACTTTGATTTACTTTGGTATTAAGTATATGATTAAATCGTAATATGTTAAGTGGCGGCTGCGGCTGCTGCTGCTGCTGATGGCTGATGGCTGTCTAGTAGCTGACAGTACTGGCTACAGGCTGCTTTCTAGCTACTTTTAGCTGCTTTTAGCTTCTTTTGGCTACTTTCTGGCTACTTGCTAGCTGCTTCTAGCTGTGTCTTCCATGATAGTTATATCCCGTTTTGGAAGCATTTCTGATCATGCTTCTCCCACACATCTCTCGATCTAACTAATTCAGCTACTTTTACCATTCATTTATTCCCTAAATCTCTCCCGGTTCTATTCCGCGAAGCGGAACTACAGGCCGACTTGTCGGCCTAGTAAAAAAAAAGAAAAAAAGTAGGCAAAAACAGACCAAAAACAGCCTGGTTTAAAAGGAACAAGGTAGTGTTTAACATATAGTCTAAAGAGTGTTTTAGCCGATTAGGTATTAAACCAGGTGGCCTGGTTGCGCGTGGTGATCTCCTGGACCACGACGGCAACAGTGGGGCCACCTGAGAAACATAAATAAAACGAAAGATGGTGTGGGTTTTGTGTACTACGCACAGTTGAATCGCTTGTTGATGTAGTCCAAGTACTTTTTGGCTTTGCTATGCGCCTGCTCGATGGCTACATAGTCGGGATGGCTGGGGGCAGTATTTATTAAAAGCGTCTTCATGAACAGTGGGTACTTCCCCAGCCGCTGCACCGGCTTGATTAACAACGCGTCCAACGACCACGCCGTAGTGTATGATTGGGCCGACCGGTGGCACTGTTGCAGCCAGGGCTGGATCACCTTGTCGGTAGAGAGCCGGAAACACAGCTCCATCTGTTCCTGGTTATGGTGGGCATAACTCTCGTAAATCCCGTACATTTCCGGGTTGAAAAAGCTGCCTATAGCCTGGCCAATGTTGGTGGGCGCATCTATTTGGCCACTCACGGGTTTGCCAACCAGAATAGAGCTGGGGATCATGTTCTCCAACGTAGCTACCAGTCCCAGGCTCACGTCCAGGATCTCGGTGATATTACTGAACAAAACCGCTAGCTTCTTCTCGGAAAGACCTACCCGCGCACTATTGAACAGATACAGCTGCACAACACACGCCATATCCTGGGCAAACTGCCGTTCCGTCATGTACAGCTCCCGAATACAATTGATCTTGAGCTGGTCCTGGCTCACCGACTTCCGGGTATCGTCGAACAACGTCGACTCCGAAGTTGAGAAACTCAGGCTCGGCGGGGAATTGATGGAGGGGATACTGGGGATACTGTAGAAGGGCACCCCGGTTCTCGAGATAGCCGAGTCCGGCGACGCCGGATCAGAAGCATAGCGAGAATGGCCTCGCTCCCGGCCGCTCCATCGCTTTGGTTTGATAGTATCGCTTTGCGAACTGAGTTTCCGGGCCTCTTGAGGTCTATCCTTGCTGTGCTTCTGGATGTTGAGCGGGGGCACCGGCGTCAAATTGGGCAGGCTGCTGCTCCGCTTGTGAATGCGAGGGATTGACATCCGCGGCTTGTCCATAGTAGCCTAGGTTGTGCAGGAGCAAAACAGATTTGGGGACACCTTACCCCTTGTCAAGATATTCAAAAGCGGGAGAGAAAGCTAGCGTACATTAATGCATTGCCCCGTGCATATGCACCAGGAATTTGTATAGGTGCAGCAAGAGCAGACCACGTCCTTGCCCTGCTCCTGCATATCGAAAACCGGGCTTTGGCTCAAACTACCGCTTTCGGCAATATCTACGATAAGCATTAACTGCCGGAATCGGGAAATTTAAGCCGTTGGTGGTCGTCGCTTTCGCCATGACCAGCAACTCTGGCGAGTCCATTAATCTCTCACCAAAATCGGCTGGGCTTGCTGGTGGCCATTTTATGCACGGTGACGGAAAGTTTCTCTGCAAGTAAATAATTGCCGCAATCTGACCCCACCATCTGTCGAGATTGCTCAGGGTTATGCTTAAGTTGGACGCTAATATGGTTATTAACTTGCTTTTCACACAAGTAACTGCAAACCTAACTATGGTCAAGTAGGTTCAAGTAGGTTCGAGGCAGCTTCCCCGGGCTATTTTCAAGGCATCTCATCTATTTGCTCAATAATCTCGCCATCTAGCAACTTGTTTATAGTTTAATCGCTTATATATGTCGGTTACCTCACTTGCAAGCGACTATGAAAATGTCTGTGCGCGGATTTCTCACCGGGAATGACGCAGTGCGCACGCGCGGTAAAAGCTAAAGCTGTATAAATAGGCCTCGCTTTCCCACGGGTTTTCCCGGATCGGGTTACCCTAATTGGGCTATTTAAACTTCCTGGCGACCCCGTGGTGGCTGCCAAAAATAGCAAAATAGCTTCCGGTCATCCCGGAGCCCAGCTGGGTTGTATAGTGCCAGGATTCCATTTAGGCCCAAAATTTCGCTCTAGTGGCGCAGAGGTTAGCGCATCGTGCTTATAGCCGTTCAACGACGTCTATGTTGATGTCACGGTCGTGTGAGGAACGCGACGGTCGTGGGTTCAATCCCCTCCTAGAGCATTTTTTTAGGTGACGAACCCGATTATCCACGGGCATGGAAAGCGATGGTTTAGCGATAATTAGCGAATTTCCAGCATATACTCTGCGGTTTTTTTGCTATATTGCTATTTTCTCACTATATACAACCCATCGATCTAGATCTTATTTAAAACTTGTGGAAAGAATCCGCCGGAGTAAATTAGCTTCATTAGGAGTTGCTTCTCCTGAAGCTGCCCAGCGGATCTTTCCCTTTTTATCCACAACATAAAGATAGCCGCCTAAATTGTTGTCGGCCCAGATCTGGGACCGAATAGCCGGAGTAATTCCTTTCCGGCAGATCATGTATTTATGCCAATCTCCCTTAATAGCGGCCTTAATCCGGCTGGAAAACCATTTCACAAGCTGTTCATTGAACCAACTAGTAGGAGCGTTTATGTCTAAAAGTTGGACATCCCAGTTTTCAAACTCAATTCCTGGTAAATAAGACTCGAGCTGCTTTTCGGCAATAGTAGTTGCAAATAACCGCACCAAAGTTACTTTGTTGCCAAAGTAGTCTACAGTGCCTCTTTCAACCCCGTCTAAAGTAACTCCTCGGAAATTAGGCATATACAAAGCGTCTTTTTCCTCGAAAGGGGCTTTAGGGGCAGTAAAGAATTTCCCGCCTGTATCGCGGAAGCCATAAATAGGCGCAAACGAAGACTCGGCGAACTCTTTTTTAAGTTCTTCTCGTCTTTCTCGGTTCTTTTTCATATCGGTAAAGTCTTTTTTCATTTCCGAAAATGTCCTTGTATCAATGCCCGAGTTATCGGTTGAAAACGGCTTTTCTTCCTGGCCAATCGGCCTGGTCAAATGGCGGATTTCCGAAGGCTTTTCGGCCACAAATGCCTTCTTGGCCATTCCTCGACTAGTTATCCATATTCTAGAAGTGCAAGGCCTTGAAAGGGCCCGAGCTCCAAAAACGTACATGGATAGGTAACCGATTTGGCAGCGATTTGCAATCGATGCAAGGACTATAAAAACCCAAAGGTAGTAATCAGTTCAGTGATCAAAAACCAAGGGGATATTATGCCACGACGCAGAGGTGCTTTCCTACTGCCGCTGCGTTGCCATAGCTATAATAGCTTTTAGTCCCCGAGAAGGAATCCTGACTCTTAGGAAGTGTGGAAGTCTAGAAGGGCTCTGCATGTCAAAGGAGGGAAACATATAGATTTTTCATAAAGGTTTTGACTGTATAGTCTAGCATAGTGCTATTATAGTCTAGCAGAGTCTAGCATAGTCTAGTATGGTGCTAGGATGATAGCCTGCATTTATACTTGATTTATAGTCGATTTCTACTCGATTTCTATTGATTTCTATCGATTTTTCTTTCTTTGTTCTCTTCGGTTGGCTACCCTTTTGGGGACTGATTTTTCAATCACGTAAAAGATCCATCGAGTCGCGTCCAATCCACCAACCTCTCTGGAGTCCTCCAGGAAATGACTCCGGAAGAAGCTTTGCCGTTATTTGGCAAACAGAAGTTCCGGCCAATTCAAAAAAATATCATCGATGCCGCTTTGGCTAATAAAGATGTCCTGGTTTTACTGCCTACCGGCTTTGGGAAATCCCTTACTTTCCAGCTTCCGGCAGTGATAATTCCTCGCGGATGTACTTTAGTTATTTCCCCTTTACTGGCATTAATGGATAACCAAGTGCAGGACCTTGTGCAAAAAGGGATTCCGGCGGCTACGTTAAATCATCGTACTAGTGATTCCCAACGACGGCAGATGCAATTGGAACTCTTGCAGGGCACTGGCGTTAGGCTTCTCTATGTATCTCCAGAACTGTGTTGCGGCCCTGCGTTTCGGCCGTTTCTGGACCAACTAGTAAGTAAAGGGTTCCTTAATCGAGTGGTCATTGATGAGGCGCATTGTGCAGTTGATTGGGGCCGCGAGTTCCGTAAAGAGTACGCTCAACTTGGTTTTCTCAAACAACAGTATCCAAGTGTGCCGTTAATGGCTTTGACGGCTACGGCGAACTCGCAGATGCGAGGCCAAATCCTTGATACCCTTAGGTTCCCCGAGGAGACCAAGATCTTTGCTGCTACGATGAATCGGCCGCATACTCACTATGAAGTACAGTACATTGAGGACCAATACGATCGATTAGAGAGTATTGAGAAGTTTCTCAAGCTGTATAAGTCAAGGCTGGCCGCCGAGTATGGTCCTCCTCAAACGCCTTATCCAGGGTGTGGTCTTATCTACTGTCGAGCAAGGGCCACTACTGAGAATGTGGCCGACTATCTTCGCAGTAATGGCATTGGCGCTCAAGCCTATCATGCTAAACTGGATCCGTCTGTAAAAGACGACATTATGGCCCGCTGGGTTGCTGGCGACCCAGAGTGTATGGTGATAGTGGCCACAATAGCGTTTGGCATGGGCGTGGACAAACCAGATACTCGGTTTGTGATCCATTTTGAGCTCCCGAAAAGCATCGACGACTTCTGCCAGCAGTCGGGCCGCGCCGGCCGCGACAATAAAGCCGCCTTGTCGATTCTCTATTACTCGAAACAGGACCGGTCCTGGACGTCTACATTAGTGAAGACCGAGCACGAAAAGGCATCTCTGCAAGCATTAATTAACTACTGCGAGACTCCTATGCGGTGTAGACATCTGCTGCTGGCCGAGTACTTTGAAAAGGGCGTCCCCTCGAAACCCTCGTCCGAATGGTGCGACTATGCCTGCGACGTCTGTAAAGACCAGGCCAAGGTTCTCAAACGATATAACCGTTGGAAACAACAATACTAAACCTCCTTCTATATCTTTTCTATCTTATTTATCATCTCTCAACAGATTTACCCAATACTTAAAACCCATACGGCATCTATATAACATACATATCAACTCTGTCGACTTGTCGGCCTAGTAAGAAAAAAGAAAAAAAAAAGAAATACAAGACAGGTACATCTATAAATACAGTTAATCGGTGTCTGCGGGGAGCGGAGGCTGAGGCTTGACATGGTGCTTTGCGTCCTCGGCTAGACCGGCTTGGAGAGTGTCTTTGTTGATGGCCCAGTCCATGAAGTAGTCAATTTCAAGATCGTGGATGCGGTTGCCAAGCACAATAAGGGAATGCAGCGGCTCGCCAGACTCGTAGCTGGCCATTTCCTGCAAGGTTCCTGCCTTGAAGGTCTGCCGAGGCGAGCCAAGACGAGATACGGCAATACAAGGTGTAGACGGGGTGTAGCAGCCTTCATTGCGAGTTTCTTCGATTTCCAGTAATTGAGAAGCCGCCTGCTCAATCGACATATACCGCGGGGGCTCATAGATAAGTCTGCCGCGGATCATGTTCTCCACGGACTGTTCTTTGACTTTAATGTCCAGCAGGACCAAAGTGTGCAGCCCGATGCGGCGGTTCTCCATGATTTTGTCGTAGAAACTGTCAGGCCGCCAGTTATCGGTGAAAAACACTAAGGAAACCGTTTGGCCGAAGTTGTATAGTTGCACACCAGTAGCTCCAATGGCATTCATCACCGAGGCATTGTGGATGACTTGAGTAGGAATACCGAGTTGGCGGGCCCTTAGCATGAAATCGGTATGAGTCGTAGCCCCAAACGGGTCGCCAACAACTAGTAAACAGACATCGGCGTCCTTTGCATCATTAAGGATCCCGTCCGAGTCCGACTCGACCATTTCGCGGTCAGCCAGAATCACTTCTCGACCATAGAATTGTTCAAGAGTATTCACATCGGCAGCCATAAGAATACTGGTATAAGCCTCCAAATAGACTCTTTTAGCGTTTTTGACTACCTCTAGCCCTTGGACGGTGATATCTTTAACGTCCGACAAGCCTAGGCCCACCAGGTAAAACATGATTTTTCAGTGGGGGAAAAAAAAATTAGGTCAGGTGCATATCTTATGCAAGGCAGGATTACCTTTGTCCCGCTTATGGTTGGATCTCCGCAACACATGCCTGAGGCGCCGGCGCCTAACCAGGAAGAGTCTTCGGAACCAGTGCAGACGGAAAGCGTGCCTCTTTTAGGCGAGATTGCCCAGGAGTTTGAGGACACGCTTGAAGAAGAAGGCTACAGTAAAGGCATATTTAGTCTTTTGCGCGAGCGGCCCCTGACGGTGTTGCTAGTGTTTCTAGCGTTTGCCGGGGTGGTTTACCTATTTGAGAGCTTTGATTTAAGTGAATTGACTACCGGGCTAGCGGAAGTGCCCCAAGTTACTGTGCAAAAGACTATTCTGGAAGAGATCTCCGCTTGGCAGATCACTAGTTTAGTAGGCGTTTCCGTGCACATGAACTACACTAACGCGCCCGATGGTGTAGGCAGCTGGGCAGCATTGTCAATTGCTGGCTTGCTGGGGTCGGTAAGTGTAGGCTTGGCTGAGCCGGCGGATATCCGGGTGAAAGTGATGGATCGGTATGCGCATGTGATTTCCATGGAAATCGACGGCCCTGTCGAAGTTAATTTGGGGAAACATGCGACGTCTGAACTGGAATTGCAATTGATATTCAGTGACGTCGGCCGCGCCGATGTGATTGGCTGGGTTACCCGGTCGTTACTCACGGATACGCCCGTAGATTTACTGATAAAAGCATCAGTAAAAGTGAGCAAATTCGGGCTTCATTACGTGGTTCCGGTTGAGTATCCCTATAAACTCATCTCTCCGCACAGCCAGCACTTTAATGCGCGCGTCGCCGAAGTGAATGTCGGCAAGAGTGCTCAGGGCGGGGTCAAAGTGGACGCCGCTAGTGAAGTTGTGTATAACGCGTGTGTGAGCGGCCAGATGCCGGAGATTGAATGGAAATTCAAGTTACCCGGCTGCGACAAGCGGTTACAAGTGCTTGCCAACGGCCGGTCTGGTCTTCTTAATGTCAACTTACAAGACTCGGCCGTAAACGTGACCCTGCGCAGTTTCATCGAGCAGTTGCCTCGGCATCTGGTTGAAGCGTGTCCGGGCGACGCCAACATGAAATCCTCGTTGGATATGTGGCTATCGCGATACCTCGATGGCCGTACCAACTATATTTATCTGGAAGGCATTTCCGATAAACCGATTCTGCACCAGTTGGTTTCCGGCTACGACATCGCGGTGCCTGTGAGCGGCAAACCCGATACCGAAAAGCTTATTGATAATGTAGTATTGAAACGCGGGCGTTTTGATACAACGCTGCCGGCCGGCAAAGTGATGGTGAGCGGCGAGCTCACCGTCGATATCCACCTGCCCAGTCTGCTCCACATCGACGACGACATGGTTATTGCGCTTGTGGGTCTGCGCGGCGATATCTTTCTGTTTTACGAGCGCGTGCGCTTCGGCAAAGCCAAAGTCGCCGAGTGGGCGCAAACGGTGACCACGCCGCACGACGCCGGCTACGAAATCAAAGTCTACTTCGACAACGTGCCCTTCGACGTCGACAACGCGGCGCAGTTCGCGAAAGTCACCAACGAGTTAATGATCCGTGGTAAAGTGCCTATCGAGTACCAAGCGCTCGTCGATCTCCAGCTCGTCACCCCGGTCGGCGACTTTGATCTCAAAGGTGTCTACCTCCAGGGGCACACTGTATTCTACTCCTAGTCTAGTATCTTCTTCTCTGTTTTCTTTTCTTTTTTTTGTCTCTTGTTTTCCGCGCAGCGGAACTACAGGCCGACTTGTCGGGCTAGTAAGAAGAAGAAAAAAGAGGTAGTGGACAAGGCAAAAAGAGAGGATGCTAGGCTTTATATAACAGAAAATATGTAGTGCAAAACTAGCCAGGGGGCAGATCGCCGACTTCTTCTTCAATGACTTTGACTGTCAAGTCTTCAGCGACGTCCAGAGGCGTTGTCGCCATGGCCGACATACCGGTCCGCACGATCTCCAGCACGCCGAACGGCTTGACGTGGTGGAGGAACTTGGTGACGTTTTCCGGGGTCGCGCACAGCTCGACAACGCAGTTACGGTCGCTGACGTCGGCGACTTTGCCGCCGTAGTGGCCGACCAGTTTCGTGATGGCGTCCAAATGTTCATGTTTGTGTCGCAGAGCCTGCGAAAGCGGCAGATTGTTGGGGTGGAAATCCTTCACGGGGAAAGCCACATTCGGGCCCTCGCCAAGCGCGACCTTCTGAGCGTTGGCGTGATGGGTGACCAGCTCCTCGAAGTATTCGGGGCCCAGCAAAGACACTTTTGCCAGCAGCAGCTCGCGGCGAACCAGCGGGGTCTCCGTGTAGTCCAACACCGCCCACACCGGCACCAAATCTTCTACCTGGCGTCTCGCCTGCTCAACCACGCCGTCGGGCCCGTGCAGAACCACCGTCATGCGCGACAAGTCGGGCACTTCTGTATTGGCGACCACCAGCGACTCGATGTTAAATCCGCGCGAGGCCAGCGTATTCGACACTCGGGCAAGCACGCCGGGCTCGTCCTGGACCAGACATTGGAATACATGCGGCTTGCGCACGCTTTTCTTGGCCTCGGGCGTCTCGTACAAAATCGACGAGATTGCCGCTTTCATGGACCAATCAGGGGACTCAATGGTGGGCAGCGGGGGTTTTTTGGCATTCCGGTGCAGGGCTTTATACGCGAGCGCCGAGATCGACGATTTTGCGCGCGAGCCTGCGGGGAACACAAGCGGGCTGCGAGCCCTCAATGCCAGCATATTTTTTTTACGTGAAAAATCACTGTCCGGCCCGATTTAGTCATCGCCCGCCCGCATATCCCTGCACCCTCTTCCTTGCCTTCTTTCTTTCTATCTTTTTATTGTTTTGCTCTTTTTTTACTATTTTTTGGTTTATTTTTTCTTTTCTTTCTTACTAGGCCGACAAGTCGGCCTGTAGTTCCGCTTCGCGGAAAAGGAGATGGGTTAAATAGGTACTTGGCTACGTCAATGGCAGTTACCCTCCGCGAAGCGGTTACAGGCCGACTTGTCGGCCTAGTATGAAAAAAAGAAAGAAAAAAAGAGAAAGAAAGTAAAATAAAGTAAAAGAACTAAGAAGAAAAGAAAGATGTAGTGTGAGTAGTGTGAGGAAATGGGGGTTGGGGAGAGTAAACCCGTGCCCTTAATTAGTTTGGACGCGTACGGGATAAGCTAGTGTTTTGACAATGACTTGCCAGAATCCGGAGGAGCAGGCATACTTGGATCTGTGTAAATACATTATAGAGAACGGCGAGTACCGCCAAGACCGCACGGGAACAGGCACGCTGTCGGTGTTTGCGCCGCCGCAGCTGCGGTTCTCGCTGCGCAACAACGCGTTCCCGCTGCTCACCACCAAACGCACGTTTTTTCGGGGCGTTGCCCAGGAACTGCTGTGGTTTGTGTCCGGTAAGACAGATGCGAAACTGTTGTCCGATCTCGGGATCCATATTTGGGACGGCAATGGCTCGCGGGAGTTCCTGGATAACCGCGGGTTGACCAATAACCGCGAAGGCGATTTAGGACCAGTCTACGGCTTCCAGTGGCGCCATTTCGGCGCCGAGTATAAAGGCTGTGACGCAGATTATACTGGCCAAGGCGTCGACCAGCTGCAGCAGATCATCCACACCATCAAGACCAACCCGTTTGACCGCCGCATTCTGTTATCGGCATGGAACCCGGCTGCCCTGCAAGACATGGCATTGCCGCCTTGCCACATTCTGTGCCAGTTCTACGTATCCGTAAAAGACGGCAAGAAAGAACTGTCCTGCCAGATGTACCAGCGAAGCTGCGATATGGGCCTGGGCGTGCCCTTTAACATTGCTTCCTACGCCCTTCTCACGAAGATGATCGCCCATGTCTGCGGCATCGAGGCCGGCGACTTCATCCATGTTCTTGGCGACGCACATGTCTACTCGAACCATGTCGATGCCCTCAAAGAACAGATCGAGCGCACGCCCACTGACTTTCCTACTCTCCGCATCGACCGGGAAGTTGAGAGCATCGACGACTTCAAATTCGACGACTTTATTCTCGAGAACTACCACCCGCAAAAGAAAATCGAAATGGCTATGGCTGTGTAACTTAATCACTCTTTTAACTCTACTTTTGTTTCTTTCTTTTTTATACTAGGCCGACAAGTCGGCCTGTAACCGCTCCGCGGAAGGAATAACTAATTTACTTTAGGTTTGATAACTTGTTGCCGTCACTCACATGTGATTCCGCGACTTGTCGACCTAATAAGAAAAAAAAAAGTGTAGAGTACAAATAAATAAGTTAGGTGTCTAGTTTTGGAAGGGTATCCCAGAGCCGCATCTCGATGTAGTAGGTGATGGCGCGGACGTCGTCCAGCGAGACGTCGGAAATGCGGGCGACGGTGCGGTACAAAGTGTCGGCAATGTCGGGGAGGGCCCAGTCGCTACTGAGGGAGCGGTTGTATTGTCTGTATTTATAGCCTGGCGGAGGTAAGTCTCTGTTGTTGGTGGAAGGCTCGGAGTGGGTGTAGAGGGCGTTCCCTAGTTCTTTAAGAGTTTCGTCGTCAGTGTAGTCGGCTTTTACAGGGTTCCCGAGGGGCTTTAAAGGGAACAGATTGAACAGGCGTTTAAGCACTAGTTCAGGGTGTAGCCGTTTACAGCGCTCAAGAGTATCGAGATAGTTATACTGGAACCAGTTAGTGAAGTTGGCTACTTTATTCTGGTCCCAGTAAAGCGCGAGCCGCTCGTCTTCCTCGATAAACTGCGAGTCCATAAGCCACAGTTTGACCATCATATCTTTCCACAGCTGCCAATCGGGCCGGTCGGCAGCGGCCGAATCGGCTGGAGCACTTCGGGGTTCATCGTCGAGGCCAAAACAGAGCTTTATAGCCACTACGACCGAGCACAAAGCGGCTAATTCGGGCCAGCGCCGGCGGAAAAAGATTTTATAGATCCTAAACTCGCCGGACCGGTCGGCGAGCCTGAAAATGCGCCGGGCAGCAGGGTAAATAAATGGCGGCATCAGCAGATCGCGGGTAGCTTTGAACAGCAGCGGCTCAACCAGTAAAGGCGGGAAAGACACTCGGCAGTTCGTCAATGCATTGAGCAACGAATTAGAAACTTCCTGGAGATGGCCAGGCACAACCACTAGTTTCGGTTTTAACTGCGCCTCATAGTACGGTGCAAGCTTGTTGCGCATCTCGGCCGGAATACAGCGAGTACAGTCCATGTAGGGAATGTCGTATCTGTAGATATAGCGAGCAAAGTCCATAGTATAAATAGGAATCTGGCACTTCACACAAGCCAGAAACAGCAATGCAGGTGTATGTATCAGACTGAATTCGTGGCCTTTGGCCTTCTCGACGGTCTGGGCATAGATGAGCCAAAGCCTGCGAACAGTTGCCTCGAACTTGCTATGCCGGATGTATTTCGGCACTAAAGCGGCTACCTGGGCTTGTAAAATCAGCTGTAGACACTGAATAAATAGAATCAGGCCTTTGCGGCCGTACAGAACCCGTGACTCGCGCTCTTCCTTGACATGCTTGATTTTAGGCTTTTTGATCCGTTTCCCGGTAATAAAGTCGTCCTCATCGGCCGCTTTCTCTATTCCTGACCGCACATGTCCATTCTGACACACCCTCGACCCTTGCAACACCTGCCAAAACCGCGACGGACAGTTATCCACTCCACACCTCGGCCCTTTACTCCACATACCACACCTAATCACCTCCTCTCCCACTTTTCACACCCAAACACAAGGGTCCCCCCTTGTGTTCGGATATTATTAGTCATTCATTACTCATCCAACCACCCGGGGGTCCTCGAGCGCGCCAAAGTTGAAAGAAAGTTAATACAAATTGGCCTTGGGACCAAACACAAGGGTCCCCCCTTGGGTTTCACCAATTTTCCCCCGGCGCTTAGTCATTAATTGCCCTTCAGGACCCCGAGACTTTCGAACAGACCAAAGTTGAAAAAAGTTTAATACAAATTGATAACCGGAAATTTCGATCGGCCACACTTCACACCACAGACGCGTTAGAAACTATAAAAATAGATATTTGGGATCCTACGACATTAAATATTCTAGTATGCGTAAAATATTGCGTGAAATAAGCAATTTTTAGGATTTAGGTGTCCCAACACCCTGCCCAGTACCCCTTTTTATGACCCGGGGGGCCTCGAGCGCGCCAAAGCTCAAAGAAAGTTAATACAAATTGGCCTTGGGACCAAACACAAGGGTCCCCCCTTGGGTTTCACCAATTTTCCCCCGGCGCTTAGTCATTAATTGCCCTTCA
>JAKTTL010000068.1:0-13240 GCA_030581455.1 Wickerhamiella allomyrinae
ACCCGCCCCGGGCGCCTGGTCGTGGCAACACTGTGGGTGCTCCAGCCGGCGCATTCGGGTCCGCAATTTCGATCCCTCGCAAGCGGCGCCCCCCGATTTATTTCACTCGCCCGCCTCCCAAAAATATACACACCCTACACACACAACACACATCCAAAAAAACCCACCCTTGGCCTGGCTAAATTTCGATCTCTACCAACCCCGCCCCAAAAAAATATTTAGTTTGTTTGGTGCAAATGAGAGTCGGGGCAAGCGCGTCGCGCACTTTTCACACCGGCCTGGCTAGCCTAACTGACCGCCATTCTATGAAAGCTATGGACGAGTACCAGATTTTGGAGTCGCTGCTGAGCCCATCCATCAAACGCAAAACGGCGCTGCCGTACGTGGACCAAGTCAAACGGCTCCGGCATCTGCAGACGCCGCGCCGGCAGCCGGCCAAACTGGCGCCGGCCAGACGGAAAATCGATGCCAGTTTAGTCGATAACCGTCTGCATCGGTTGATGACCGGCCCGGCATTAACCTCGAGGGATATCGACGCTTGGCTGCATATTAACGTTCTCGACGGCTGCGATCCTTACCAAGCCCCGGCCGCTTTGGACGCTGCGCTGGCCGATATGGTGGCCGTGGCCAGCGCTAACTCGCTGCGGGCATGCATGCAGTTCTTGGCCAAGTACTGGCAGCAGGGCCATTCCGGATTCCGGCCGCTGATTCGCACTGCCCGCGAGCAGGCTCTGGCAGTGTTTGACCGCGCGTTGGAAGTCCACCCGCCTACGACCTACATCATGAGTTACCAGCAGGTAGTCCCGCAGCTGGGCATTCCTGATTTCGACCGCTTCGAGCGCTTTGTTGCTTCGCTGTACCAATACATGGATATCCAGCCCCGCAGCGAGGGCCCGCTGGACCCTGTAGAAGACCGGCTCCTGCAACTGCTGGCCCGCAGCGGCTCGCTGGCCGACGCCGAGCAGCGCATCAACACGCTGGCCAATGCGCAGCGCACGCTTTCCGGCGAAGCAGTAGACACGTTCTTGGCTGCCCTCAGCGCGAACATCTCCGCGCAGCGGGACGCCGGCGCCGAGACGTCGGAGGCGTTCAAAGAACGGGTCAAAACCGACTTAGCACCGGTTATAGAGATGCTATCGGAAAAAAGCATCACCGCATCGGGTATTCGGTTCCTGTTAGTATGGGTCAACAGCATGGACGAGTTCTGGCGGGTGTTTGCGTTAGTGGAGAAGCACGCCAATGTCCTTTGCGAGTGCCAGCTCGATCTTATCGATGCCTTGGTGCGAGCCGATGTGCCGACCGACCGGCCCAGCGACCCGTCTACCCCGGACACGTCGGCTCTGCCGCTGATGACCCACTTGTTTTCGTTGTTGTCGCGACTCAATCGCGACGGCGTGCTGCGAGTAGCCGCGATCGACCGCAGCCTGGTGCTGGCGGCCAAACACGGCAATGCGCCCGGGGTGGCTCGGGCCCTAGATTTACGGGCCGAGCATTCCGACCAGCCGCTGCCGGCGGTGATTCTTGACGAATTGCTGGAAAGCTTCCCGCTCCCTAGTTTCCCCGGATCGCCCGGAGCCGCCTCAAAAGTGCTGGCCGGCCGGCTGCGGCCGCTAGTCCAGCCGAACCAGCTGCCCAAATACATTGGGGCGCTGCAACGGTCGGGCAGTTTAGACCAGCTCGACTGTGAGTGGGAGATGGTCAAAGGCAAAGAGTCGACGGCCGGGTCCGCCGATGTGCTTTTGGCGTTCATTGCTGCCTTCCAGGCGTGCGAGCAGTCCGAGCGCGCCCTCCGGGTAGTAGACGTGGCCCTGGGGACGCCTCTGCAAGTCCAGGTGGTCCAGACCGTGGCCGCGCACGATCTTATCTCTGCATCCGACCTCTATCCGTACGTCATGGCCTATGTGCGGCGGCATGGGTGGTCGGAAACTGACATGGACGCCGTGTTTGGCAAGTTCCCTGGCGCGCGAGACGTTGCCGAGGGACGACTAGACATTGAAGCGTTATGGCCCCGCCAGTTAGTTTAGTTGTACAAAATATGAACAAAATACGGACAAAATATGAAAAATAGATCATGACATTTTCCTCTTGCTAGTTGATAACAATACAATAACTTAGATACCAATGCTGCTAATGTCTTCGGGGCTTGAAGATCAGCACCAGGATAAGCCCCACCACTATAAGACTCAGCAGCAGAATAATCTTGCACTTGGTGGTCCGTTTCTGGTACTGCGCGCCCTTGACCAGCTCGCGGTCCGCATCCTTGACGTTGTGGTACATGGTCTCTACATTATAGTCGATGCGGTCGATGAGGGTGCCCTGGTCGATCACCAGGTTCTGCAGGTCCTTGAAAATGTCGGCGACCTCGAGAATGCCTTGGGCGATTTTGTTGATTTCCTGCTCGCGTTGTTGCAGCTCGGCGTCCTGCACGCCGTCCATCTGGCTTTGCGCCAACGCCTGCTCCGACATCTGGACGTCCTGTTCCATGGTGCCGGCCGCATTGGTGGAAAACAGCGCGCTGCCGCTGCCGCTGCCGGTATTGCCGTAAGAAGGGTCTTTGCGCAGTGCTTTGAGGTACCCGCTCTGCATTTTGCGGAACATGGTGCTGGCGTCCTGCACCTTTGTCGCCATGGCGGTTTTCATATTGTTACTCATTTTGTCCATGGCCGGATCGCCCGAGCCGCCGCCGCTGCGGCTCAGCGCGTCGAACTTCTTCACCAATGACTGGCTGCGGTGCAGCCCCGTAGTGATTTGCATCGATAACCGCTCGATTTCCCGCTCATCGGCCGACCGGTCGTCGAAGCCGGGTAAAGCGTTTTTCCGGTAAAGAGGGCCCAGCCGGCCCATCAGCGACATCAACACCGTGATCTCGCCGTCTACTTGCTTGCCCACATCCAGCCACGACGGCGGCAGCGTGTCCATTTCAATGGCGTCGGCGCCGTCTATCAAGGGCTCTGCCTGGCTAGTGGCATAGGGATGTTGGGCGTGGGATTGCCGAAACGAAATAAAAAGGTTTGTTCTGTCTCGGAACATTTAGCCAATAGCGCCCGCAATTACACAAAGCGCTAAATGTGAATTTGAAGTTGAAGTCGAAGTTGAACTGCCACCCTAGGCAGTTTTGGGTAAACCAACAAGTTGACAGTGATCAGGGCAAGGGGCCCTCGGGATGATAGTTATCTCTGGGTTCCCCCTCATAGCCCCCACTATCTTTTGCAGCTTACTTTTTGTGGGATTCCAAAAAGAAGGAAGGAAAAAATATGCAAGACCTCACTCATAAAACAATCAAAGATGGCTGGTTCCGCGAAGAAAGCGAGTCCATGTGGCCCGGCCAGGCGATGTCGTTAAGAGTCAAACAGATCCTTCATGTCGAACAATCAAAGTACCAGGACATCTTGGTGTTTGAGTCCACCGATTACGGCAATGTGTTGGTGCTGGACGGGGCTATCCAGGCCACTGAACGGGACGAGTATGCCTATCAGGAAATGATCGCTCATCTGGCCCTGAACTCACACCCGGACCCCAAAAAAGTACTGGTCGTAGGCGGCGGTGATGGCGGAGTTCTGCGTGAGGTCGTTAAGCATGCCTGTGTTGAGGAAGCGTTTTTGTGCGATATCGACGAGGCCGTCATCAATGCCTCCAAGAAGTTCCTGCCCTCGATGGCCGTGGGGTTCCAGCATCCGAAAGTTAAAGTGCATATTGGCGACGGGTTTGAGTTCCTGAAGAACCACAAAGATACGTTTGATGTGATTATCACCGACTCTTCCGACCCGGAAGGACCTGCCCAGTCGCTTTTCCAGCAGCCCTACTTTGAGCTCCTGCAACAGGCCCTGACCAGCCGCGGCGTTATCACTACCCAGGGAGAGTGCATGTGGCTGCATTTGCCGATCATTAAAGACGTCAAGGAAGCATGCAAGCGGGTTTTCCCAGTTGTTGAATACGCCTATACTACTATTCCTACCTATCCGTCGGGCCAGATCGGCTTTTTGGTGTGCTGCAAGGACCCTAAAGCCGACGTGCGCGAGCCGTTACGGCGGTGGACGCCGGAAGAGGAAATAAAGCTCAACAAATACTACAATGCCGAGATCCACAAGGCGTCGTTTGTGCTGCCCAATTGGGTGGCCAGCGAGCTGGCCTGAAATATATAAATACAAACCATTTTTTGTTCTATAACTTAAATAGAGCCTAGTCTTGGTGCCATTTGGACGCTACCGACTTGCGGTACAGGTTCAGCAAGCCCTGGGCGATCTGGTGATACTCATTGGACAGGTCGGCGTCCGCGGCCATTGCGGCCATTGACTTACCAAGGTGATTCCCTGATGGCTTGGCTTTACTGCGTTGCCGCGGCTTGGCTACTGCCGGCGAGGACTGCTCAGATGGTTGCGGCTGAGAAGGCGGCTGAGCAGGCGGCTGAGCAGGAGTTGACTGTCGAGCGAGGGCGAGTCCATCTAGCCATTGCAGACCAGGAACAGCTAAGAGCTTCTGCACATACTGGGCGCGCTCGCGGGCAACTTGAGGCCGGCTGGCCAGCCACTGGTCGTCGGCTTTGGCCCAGTCCAAACTAATGATCTCCTCGTATACTCGCGACGGCGTCACGTTCTCGCTGAGGATGATCTCCTGATAGATATCTTGTACGACCGGGTTCAAGCGGACATCGAGCATCCTCAGTTTGGTACAGCCCTTGAGACTGTTGACAATGTTGTTGACGCTGGAGATATTGTTGCTGAACAACGACAGCTGCTCGAGGGCCGGGAACTTTGCCAGTACGGGAAGCGCACGGTCGTCAAGATCATTGAATGACACCGACAAGATCCGGACTGCCGGGAACCGCTGCGGCAGCCATTCCGGCAGGCTCTTCAGCCCCATCCCACACAGATCGAGCTCGACAACCGGGTAAACATCCGAGAACTTTGTGAGATCGAAGCCTCGGCCACTAAGGGTAGCTGCGAAACAGTACAAAAGACTCTTGGCGTCGAAGCCCACGGCCTCGCTGGTTTCCCAGGAAATTGTCCGGGGCTGGATAGAGGCGAAGTTGCGGGCTTTGCGATTACCATCATATACCAGGTTCTCTAAAGAGACCCATCCTTTGAAGTCGATACATGCATCGTTGAACGACACGTCTAATTGCCGGACGGAAGGCATGGCATCCAAACTAACTAGTTCGGTATTCTGGACCACCAACGTTTCCAACCGAGGCGTATCCAGTCGCATAGCCTTGATCGGGTTCGAGCTCGCATGTAGTTCGCGCAAATTCGGCAGGGAAATCGACACCGAGTCCAGCCAGTTCTGGTTGATATTCAAGGTCTCTAAAGCAGTAAACGCTTGGATGCCACTAAGGCTTCGAAGCGAGTTGGCAGACACGTCTAGATGGGTTAGAGCCCGTAGCCGCGAAAGCCCCTGCAAATTGGTCAACGAGTTGTTCGCCAAGTTTAGGAATACAAGCGTGGTTTCCGGGAACACTGATAGCCGGTCCAGATAATTGTACGACAAGTCCAGGCTGAGAAGACTGCGGGGCAGGCCTTCCAGGATCTTGATATCGTTTCTAGACAGGTTGAGATCCCTTACTCTCGGCAGTACCTTGTCTAGACCCTTGATAGTCTCCAATTGTTTCTCCGATAAGTCGGCTTCTTCGAGGTGGGCGCCGTCGCGGCCATCCAGGGCCTTGACGATCGTTAGCATGTCGTTGGAAAACGTCACCTCGCGCTGGCCAATACTGGCTCTCGAGTCAGACGTATTTGCATCGGGAAGCGAGATGAATGTCGGCAGCGGGCGCTCGAACAGACTGCTACTCTCCATAAACGACGGCTCGAACGCGTCCATAAGGGGCCGGGAATTAGACGCACTTCTGAACGCCGGCCGCGGCGACTTGGCAGACCCTTCTTGGCCTTTTAACAGACTGAAAGAAACTGCCGGGTAAGGCCGCGCCGGTCTGGTTTTGTGGTCCCCTGTTTGAACAGGAGTACTATGTTCTCTTGATGGTTCCTGTTTAGAGTCTTCAAGACTATCGGTAAGGCTATCGCTGGCACTGGTGGTTACAATGACATTGGCGCTCGAACCAGAATTATCACTTCCGCCAACGACCTGGGCCATGCTTGGTTTGCTTTCGAGATTATACTCTTCATAGATCTCGTCTTCCTCTTCTTCTTGCAGCGAATGTTCATCGGCAATCGCCAGACCAGACACATCTGGCACATCCGGTGATGCAAACTGGACAGTCGATCTGCCACTGCCTAGTTTAGGGCGATGCACAACGCTGCTAGTAGACGAGAACCGAGTATTTTGAGACCCGTGCGCGGCTAGCTTCTCATTATAGCTAGCCTGAGAGCCAGCGGTCCGAGTAGTGCCTGAAAACCCACTAGAAACCCCACTTGAAAGCACAGAGCTTGCTAACCGAGGAAGCAGGGAACTTTCACTGGGGAACTGGAGTTGCTGAGGGGTGATAAGCCGCGGGTTTTGGATGCCAGTAGGTTTGTCTTTGTGATCATGAGAAGAGGCCCCCGCCGTAACTACCGTAGACGTATCATTTCCGTTCCAGCTCTCAATAGCACTCAATGTAGACCCGTTTGTATCGTACATTCCATTGCTACCACTACTACCACTGCTGCCGTTGGTGTTGCTGTTGGTGCCTGGTGCTTCCTCGCTGCTAGTGGCAGTAGTATCAATGGTGGCACCATTAAGTCTGCGCTCCAAGTCGTCAAGGCTCTCTTCGCCATGCTCGTGGATGGGCGAAATATGGCCGGCCTGTTTTTGCAGATTCAGCATGCTTGCTTTTCTGATTCGCGATAACACGTTCTGGCCATTGTTCAAATAGCGGGCAGCAACGTCGCTGCGATTGGCAAATGTGTTCACCACGCCATCGGCTTCATCATGCTGGCTCAACGAGTATCGGATATCCGGGACGCTTTCCACAGTAGTATTGATCACCGAAGTGTTCGCTTGGTCGGTCTTTGGCGGGTTCGGTATAGACGCAACTGTGGCTTGGCTATTAATAGTTTCTCCTGCCTTGTTTCCTTGTAAAGACGTCAAGAAACCATCTAGCCGTTCATTGGTGAATGTATCCGCCTGGCCAAATACTTTAAGACGACGGCTATGTGGATAATCAGGGATATTGGCACTAGAAGTCTCGGACAAATCGGAACTAAGGCTATTGGTGCCTGTTGGTGGTCCATCCTTAGATCTCCGAGGCTTCCGGTTGGTAGTGCCCTCTTCTAACCGACCAATAGCATCGCTTTTCCCCGGAGCAGCACGGTCATGACGCGTGGTACCGCTTATAGACCCGCTAATGCTACTGGCAGTACTCTCACTGCGATCGCCAAAGATCCCCATCAGTTGGTCAATATCGCCATGATGCGATCGTTTCGCATGTAGATTCTGTTTCCATTGCGGAGTATGATGGTTTCCTTTATTATAGGCTACGGTGCCATCGAGATGGTCAAGCACCGACCGGTCATGGGCTTGCGAAGCCATCATGTCGGCTGCCGAAGTGTTGGCAGAGATATTCTCGGCTCCCAGAACTGGTTTAGCTGCTTGTGTTCCACTAGCTGGCCATTCCTCTGGCAGCTCATCTTTGAGCCAAGTTGCCATTGTCACGATGAGTTTACAGAGCCGGTTTGTTTTGATCACAGCCTGCCCTTACCCTCGGACTTCCAGGACCGCCTGCTTCCTGATCCCAAGGCACAGGCCCCGGGCAACGATGCTGACAAAGCGTGATCGGGGTAGGGGAGGCAACCAGCACAGCTAGGAGGCTGCAGGGGTGCTGTGGTATCTGTAGCTCTGGTTAGCTCTGGTGAGCTCTAGTTACCTCTAGTAGATTTGAAGGCTCTGTTTTTAGTAGTAACCAGTCAACATAATTTGGAGTTCTATAGTACAATTGCTACCTATACAGGTATTGCTCACCCTTAACGGGACTATTGGTTTAGCTATCAATGAGTACCGATGTGGTTTACTCTAAGTGGTCTGTTTGGCTTGGCATAACACGTGCCCTTACCGGACTATACGACGGGCTCTAAAGCTGCATATGAACCAATGCGGTAACCATGTGGTAAGGTAATCAACTAATAGCAATGGTTAAGATCGCCAGAATACCTGCATGAAATGGACGTGTAGTATACTTTTAAAACTCTAAACCATTGTGTTTTCCTATTTATATCCATCATGGCTGGTTATTTTCAAAATATTTTATTGTTGCATATGTTTGAAAGGCCAATTATTTACCATGCATGGTCAAGCAAGTAACCC
The DNA here is from genome assembly GCA_030581455.1 of Wickerhamiella allomyrinae. Lineage (NCBI taxonomy): Eukaryota > Fungi > Ascomycota > Dipodascomycetes > Dipodascales > Trichomonascaceae > Wickerhamiella > Wickerhamiella allomyrinae. The sequence goes on from JAKTTL010000068.1 coordinate 8,233, forward strand.
CTACCCCGAGTTTGTCACCGCCCCAAAAAATTGCACAATGCAGCTTCCTCATTCGGCTATCGAGGGAATGGGTTTAGTTTAGCAAGCTATCTATTTAACAATTAAATGGTGGCTGAGTAGGTGATAGCATTTTGGGATGCCCTTTCAAGATCATGCTAACCAAAGTATAGCTAGCACAATTATCCAACCCGTCTCAATAGTAAATAGCTCCCGAAAGTATTGTTCAACTTTCCCTACGCAACTATGAGGCTAATGGGCCTTGGGGAGCAACTATACCTCTCTACCTTAGTCAAGGCATCGAGATACATATGCATGCAATCGGCATTAAGGCACCTATTATAGAGGAAAGCCCCGACAATCTTTCCGATCGGCCCTCTTGCACCACCAATGGTATCTGCACACGCTGTGCTTTTAAGTATTGTTGCTCTGGCGGCTGCTCACTGCCCCCGCCAGTACAAAAATACTAAGCCGTATGCACAGGATTTCGACGATAACTATAATATCCTGAAATGGACCGGTGGTGTTGGCCCGTACTCGAACCGGCCGGGCCACGGTATCTCTCCTAAACCACCTGCCGGTTGTGAGATTGAACAAGTTATTCTGTTTGCCCGCCATGGTGAACGGTATCCTTCGCCCACCGATGCCGCCAGCCAGCGCAAGACATTTGAGAAGATCAAGAATAGCAAGGCTACGTTCAATGGCTCGTTATCGTTTTTGAATGATTATCACTATGACTTTTACATTGAAAACGAAGGTTATGCTGGTCTTGAGACCGAAACAGGTCCTTATGCAGGCCAGTCCACTTGGCAATCGGTAGGCGCTGATTATGCAGTGCGCTACGGCCATCTGTGGAACAAGAATACCGTTACCCCTATCTTTGCCGCTGGCTATGAACGAGTTGTTCAGTCGGCCCGGAAATTCGGCGAAGGCTTCTTTGGTTACAATTATAGCACTGCTGCCGCCATTAATATTCTCGGCGAGCATACCTCGGATGGTGCGAATACCCTAAGCCCGCGGGTATGCCCCAAGGCTAACTGGACCACCTGTGATGTCAAGAATCAAAGTGCTCTGCAGGCCGATGCGTCGGGATTCATTTTCCCGGAATATGATATTGCTGCTCTTCGTCTGAACAAGGAAAATGGCCTGGATCTCAATAGCTCCGACATTTTCCAGCTGCTGATGATGGCCAGTTTTGAGCTATCAGTTAAGGGCGATTCGCCCTGGATCGGGGTCTTCACTACTGAGGAATGGATCACTTTTGAGTACTCGATGGACCTCTGGATGAACTGCTACTTTGGCCCTGCCTCCAACCGTGCCAAGGCTATTGGCTCTACCTACCTCAATGCTACTCTTCGGTTGCTTGAGCAGGGTCCTAATGGTTCAGCTTTGCCCTTGGTATTTAACTTTGGCCATGATACTGATATTTCGTCGGCGTTGGCGGCAGCCGGAATCGTTGACCCTGTTCGTAAACTGCGGACCGACCGGGTTATTCTCAATACCGGTTACCGTATTTCTGATATTGTCCCTATGGGTGCACGCTTCACCATTGAGCGTTTACGCTGCAAGGCCAATGGTCTGTCTAATAACACCAACGTTATTAATGCCAATGATACTGCTGCTGCCGTTAATTCCTCGAGTTTGGCGCCCTGGGCCAATGATACCTATACCAACATCACTGCCTTTAGCAATGGCACGTATGCTCCTTACGGCAATGTCAGTGCATTTGCCAACGGCACGAACTCCCGTTATGGTAACGGTACCTCCATTAATGGCACCTCGTTGCTCAACGGCACCGCTCCTTACGGCAACACCACTGCCGGTAACGGCACCGCTCTGCTCAATAATACTGCTCCTTATGGAAACGGTACTCACACCAATACCACCCTCACCAACACCACTCTCACCAATACCACTCTCACCAATACCACCAACACAAACACCACTCGGTTCAACAATACCCAGCCAAACACCACGGTACCCGCTCTCTCCACGCTGGTCAGTCTTAGAAACGTCACGGTTACCACCCAGACCAATATCACTCTTACCACCGAAACCAATGTCACTCTTACCACCCAGACCAACACCACGATCACCAGCACGAAGGATACTTCAGGCCAGTCTACTAGCGGGGTTTCTTCGTTCAAGAAGGGCTCCAGAGTCGGCAAGCGCATGGTTCCGTATAGTAACACTACCCGGACCAGCAGTGCTTCGTCGGCCAATAGTGCTTCTACTGCCAGTGCTTCTATCAATGGTACTTCAACTAACAGTACTACGAACAGTACCATTGGCACCAACAGCACTTTGACCAATGGTACTTTGACCAACAGCAGTTCCGCCAGTACTAGCTCTACGAGCTCTGCTAGTGCTGCAGAGGCCAGCGCGGAGGAATACTCGATTTATATCCGGGTTATTCTCAATGAGGCGGTTGTACCGCTGGACTTCTGCTATGATGGCCCAGGCTTCTCGTGTTCGCTTGACGACTACTCTACCTATATCAAGCAGAGAATCGAGGACAACAATTACGTCGAGGTTTGCGACCCGCCTTCGGGAGTGCCTACCTCTATTGACTTTTACTGGAATTATAATAGCACCACTACCCAGAACTTCCAGCAGGGCGACATTCCTTATCAGCAGGGCATGCTTTAAATGCACACTACTCCCCCCTCTCTTCCACTTGTGCCGACTATTTCGGGTACTTAATATCTGTTTTGTTTAAGTTTTTGTAGAAAATAGTCTTGGAAACATGTCAATAACGTCATAACAATATATATACAGCCAACCCAAGGGGTTAGTTCTTATGTACACTATAAGATCAGGCAAGTGCCTGGCCTCTTTTTACAATTGTTTCTAAACCACGGACCCAGCCTTGGCTTTCACGGCGAGAAACAAATAATAGTACGCGGCCCTTTGTGTTAAGGCGGCCAGTACGGCCGGCCCGATGCAGTAGATCAGCTGCCGACCATGGCAGGTCGTAGAGAATCACGTTGCGCACGCGATGCATATCCACTCCACGGGCCACCAAATCAGTAGCCACCAATACCTGGACCTTGTCGGCATCACTGTCGCGTTTCTGGGCGGGCGAAACAAACGCTTCAAGACGCTCGGTCCGCTGCTCGGCAGTGAGAGTGCCGTCCAAGCCCAGAGTCGGGTAGCCGGCTTTGTTGAGCATCGCCACCAGAGGAGCAATCGATGTCTTTTTGTTCACAAATACCACTACTCGTTTCCGGAACTCGGGCTCCGAGTTGTCGTTATAGATAGAGAACAGAGCCTGCTGGAGGGCTAGCTGTTTATTGTCGCGATAGGGCGGCCGGAACACCTCGATAACTCGGAAATCGATATGCCGGGGCAGGCGGTGGATACTCGGGGTCACCAAGCGGGTTGTTTCCGGGAAGCTTTCTCTAAGCACTTTGTCGAAATGACGCGGGATAGTAGCGGTCACAAAAACCAGGTCGACAAGCTGCTCGCAAGCCTGGACTACTGCCAACGTAGACTCGGAAAAGCTTTCGTTCATTAAAGAATCGGCTTCGTCGACTACCAGAGAGCGGCATTCAGCAAACGCGCGGCTGGCCAAAGTAGGTTCCCGAGTAGCCAGTTGATTGATTTTATCCGGCGTGCTCACCAGCACATCAACCCCCCGAACAATGGCTTTTTCTAACTGTGATTGGCGCATTTCAGCAGTCACACCTACCACGCGACGGTGCGGGGCTATTTTAGTCGCTGTTTCCATAACCTGGTCTACCAGCTCCAAAGTAGGCACCAGCACCATCGAGCGAACGGCTGGCCCGGTAATTTCCTGGGCCATATCCTCGATATGCGACAACACAGGCGCCAGATAGGCCAAGGTTTTGCCTGAGCCCGTCTCTGCGGCCAATAACCATGATTTGAACTGCGAAGGGTCTTTCCGGGGCGCCCGCAACGACTTGATAGCAACCTTTTGCACAGCTGTAGGGGTAGCATTCGACGGTAAGACACCATCGAGAATACTTTGCCGCAGCTGCGGGTGGATTTTCAGCTGGTCGAAGCCAGTAACTTTGTCGAGTAAATTACGGTGGGTATTCCGATCCTCGGAAGGAACCCCCTGGAGACTAGCAAACTTGCCCATATCCAGCGTGGTGGGTTGTACTGATGTTCTGATTTGTTTCTGCCGAGATGCGTGCACGCGGGCGGCGGTAGCGGATTTTTTGCTTGCCTTAGAGGCCATAATGGTTTTGCCTCGGCCTGCTTTGGCGACGTTTGCCGTTAGCCGGTTCCGGGCTTTGGATTTGTATCCTCTGGCCACGAGGGCTTGCAAACCAGTTGCTGGTGGCGGCAAAACGCCATGCAGAAGCCCAGCTGCGCCTCGTCTGCACCAGGCTAGCATGTGAAAAACTATAGCCCTGCTTAGGTTATGCAGGTTACCCAAAAGGGACGAGGTTAGAGGGGACGATGGGGCAAACGGGAGGCCACGAAACCGAAATATATTTCGCGTGACATTGATGAAAATTAATGGAACTAATTTGATAGCTTTTTTATACTAGACTGACAAGGCTGCCTGAAGTTACCGAAATCAGATAGATTTATCTGCCTGGTAAAAAGAAGAACGGAAAAAAAAGAATACCAGGTTTGTATACAGCCGTGACGCTAATTCAAGTGTATGCTTCCAAGTCTAGCCGAATATGCATACCCCATTAGATAGATAGCCTGTTTGTTGCAGCCCGGAAGGTTCATGCTCTGCGGTTGTATCACCAACCCATACCCCATATGCAGGGCAGCTGTAAGTCTATATAAACCAGTGGGCACTCCTTTGTTCCCAGCCCCAAAATCTTAACGCCCTGCCTTGGCTAGGTGTTTGGATTGCGGTCCTGACAGTGGATGGGACAGACCACTCGAGGGAAAGGTATCTGCTTGATTCCTTGGCCCTCCTTCTTCCCGACGGCAAAAAGGCGGTTCTTTTTCAAGGCTCGGTCTGATTTTTTTTAAACATTAGGAAGTCTGGACTACGTACTACCTAATTTTAAACAGGAACGGA
>JAKTTL010000069.1:0-12374 GCA_030581455.1 Wickerhamiella allomyrinae
CCGGAAAACTCACTGTTGAAAGCATCAATATCAGCATTGATCTCCTCCACCTGCGAGTCACTAAGCGAGCTGGAAAGCTTCGAAAGCTCATCACTGAAAGTGTAGATTTCCTGATAAAGGCTCTCAGTCAGGTCGGGGGCAATGGTGTCGGCAAACTCATCAGTACCAGTCACAGAGATGATATCAGAAGCAGCTCCCAAGATAGAACCGATACCCTCAATCGAGGTTTCGAGGTATTCAGTAACAAGTTCAGCCTCGTCACTAGAAAGCGAAGTAGCACCCGAGAGGTTCAGGATAGGTTCATCATCAGAAGTAAGAGCAGAAATCAGATCGGCAGCAGAGATACCAGAAGTCGGCGCGGCAGTAGCCACAGACAGCTTCGAAGACAACACACTCGAGTAAGAAGAGAAACTGCTGGCAATAGTCTCGTATACTGAGTTGGCAGTAGCGGCAGCACTGCTCGTTGTAACAGAACCGCTAGAAAAGGTGATTGTAGCGGCATTGGTACTAATAACAGTATTGGCGGTCAAAGTGACTGCAGACTGGGAACCAGAAGCAGATACAGTGACTGCAGACTGGGAAACAGAAGCGGATAGAGTCTCAGCAGTGGCAGTGAAAGAAATTGTGTTCACACCAGAAACAGATACCGAAGCACTCGGGTAGAGTGTACCCGAAACTGAAGAGACAGTGATGGAAACCGAGCCATCAACAATGATCAGGTGCTCAGGGATCTGAATCTCCACACCATACGTAGCGTAATATCCGGAAAACTCACTGTTGAAAGCATCAATATCAGCATTGATCTCCTCCACCTGCGAGTCACTAAGCGAGCTGGAAAGCTTCGAAAGCTCATCACTGAAAGTGTAGATTTCCTGATAAAGGCTCTCAGTCAGGTCGGGGGCAATGGTGTCGGCAAACTCATCAGTACCAGTCACAGAGATGATATCAGAAGCAGCTCCCAAGATAGAACCGATACCCTCAATCGAGGTTTCGAGGTATTCAGTAACAAGTTCAGCCTCGTCACTAGAAAGCGAAGTAGCACCCGAGAGGTTCAGGATAGGTTCATCATCAGAAGTAAGAGCAGAAATCAGATCGGCAGCAGAGATACCAGAAGTCGGCGCGGCAGTAGCCACAGACAGCTTCGAAGACAACACACTCGAGTACGAAGAGAAACTGCTGGCAATAGTCTCGTATACTGAGTTGGCAGTAGCGGCAGCACTGCTCGTTGTAACAGCACCGCTAGAAAAGGTGATTGTAGCGGCATTGGTACTAATAACAGTATTGGCGGTCAAAGTGGCTGCAGACTGGGAAACAGAAGCGGAAACTGTCTCAGCAGTGGCAGTGAAAGAAATTGTGTTCACACCAGAAACAGATACCGAAACACTCGGGTAGAGCGTTCCAGAAACTGAAGAGACAGTGATAGAAACCGAGCCATCAACAATGATCAGGTGCTCAGGGATCTGAATCTCCACACCATACGTATCGTAATACCCGGAAAACTCACTGTTGAAAGCATCAATATCAGCATTGATCTCCTCCACCTGCGATTCACTAAGCGAGCTGGAAAGCTTCGAAAGCTCATCACTGAAAGTGTAGATTTCCTGATAAAGGCTCTCAGTCAGGTCGGGGGCAATGGTGTCGGCAAACTCATCAGTACCAGTCACAGAGATGATATCAGAAGCAGCTCCCAAGATAGAACCGATACCCTCAATCGAGGTTTCGAGGTATTCAGTAACAAGTTCAGCCTCGTCACTAGAAAGCGAAGTAGCACCCGAGAGGTTCAGGATAGGTTCATCATCAGAAGTAAGAGCAGAAATCAGATCGGCAGCAGAGATACCAGAAGTCGGCGCGGCAGTGGCCACAGACAGCTTCGAAGACAACACACTCGAGTAAGAAGAGAAACTGCTGGCAATATTCTCATATACTGAGTTGGCAGTTGCAGTAGCAGCACTAGCACTTGTTGTAGCACCAATTTCACTAGAAAAGGTGATCGTAGCGGCATTGGCACTGGTAACGGTATAGGCAGATGCCGACGAGCTGTAGTGGATTGTTGCAGTTGCAGAAAGAGAGCTAATCGTGATAGAAACCTGGGAGTCACCAACGGTAACGAAGTGCACAGGGATCTCAATATCAACGCCATATGTAGCATAATACGAAGCAAACTCACTGTTGAATGAGTCAATGTCATTGTTGATCTCCTCCACCTGCGAAGCGCTGAGAGAACTGGTAAATTGAGAAACCTCCTCACCCAAGGTGTAGATATCCTCGGTAACACTCGATGTCAAGTTGGAAGCCAGCGAATCGAACTCGTCGGTACCAGTCAGAGGGATGATATCAGAGGTGAGGCTAAGAATCGAGCCAGTGCCCTCAATCAACGAAGTGATGTACGAGGTAACTAGGTCAGCTTCATCGCCAGAAAGACAGGTTAGACCCGAAAGGTCCAGAGTGGGGGCATCATCAGTAAGAATTTCAGAAACGAGCTCATTGGCAGAGATGCCAGAGGTAAGGCCGGATTCCACAATTGACAACTTCGAAGCCAGAGCACTGGAATAGGCAGAAACGCTACTAGCCAGATTGTTGTAAACAGAAGTGGGGTTATTGCAGGCATCAGTAGTAGTGGTGGAAGCGGAAGTAACTACAGTAGCAGCAACATCGGTAGAAATAGTAGCGGTCGCAGCAGAAGCGCTGTAAGCGACGGCAGTGGCAGGAACAATAGTCAGATTAGAGGTGATGGCTACTGTCTGAGCGACCGTATAGGCCACAGCAGTAGAAGCCAACGAAACTAAAGCGAGGATCTGCATATGGGGAGCTCTAAGTGTGTCCCACATTTATATATGCAACTATATGCGTTCATGTACCGCTTATATAACTATATGCATTTGCGATGCATCGCATGCGCCGCTTAAGTAACTATAGACGTACTTGTTCTAGGTACATCCGGGGTCTAGAAGAAATCCATATCATACCATGGGTGGAGAACGGCATTAAAGTCAACATATTCTGGTGTTAAACTGGTTGCCGTTAATGAATTAATGACCCGGGAAGGAATCTGGTAGTATCCACAGCCTGCATATCGACGCGCACGCTGTGCGTCTGCAGTGTCAGCATAACCCTTAACTCGAGTTGAATGGCTGTACAGTGGCTATGTCAATTCCCGTGACGAACCTACCAGTTGCATCGCCTCGGAGTACGTCTGTTGAAAATATGTCAATTAAGATTATTCAAGTTAAATCTAGATTGTATTGCAAGCAATGAAGAAGTTAAGGACCCGTCACAACTAGTTTCTTCGATCTCTGCTTCAAGTATGATGATGACATGCTTAGGCAAATAAGCCGTATGATCGGGGAAATCCTATGCTTGCTATGTCTCTAGCCTCGGTCGGAATGCAAGCAATAGATCTGAATATGCATACACACCAATGGCTGATCTAGATCTCTTATAGCATACTACGACGGTTCTCAGATTAGTATCCGAGGTTAAAAACTAATAAATGTCATATACTAGATCATTGCAAATTTCTTATTGAAATACCCTATATAATCCATTGTTATAACTTTTGTAGTTACAGTTTGATGGCCCTCGTTAATATCTACCGTAAACCTACCTACAAACTACTGGCCATAGCCTTATTGACAAGATTCGATCCGGTTCCACCAGTCCCACAGGGGAGTTGTAGGACTTGCTCAATGTAATATTTGTGTTTGTCTAAGTTATCCGGTAACCCCAGTATGGTTTACTATTTTTAAACTACCCATATTGAGCTGCCTACTAGTTCTAGATCGCATAATTGGGTGGGTATGCATTGTATACAGCCTTAGTTACCTTCTCAACGTAGCTGGATCCCTGCCAATGCCATGATACCAATTTAGACGATAAATGATGGCAGGCAGACCCACCAAAATATAATGCATATAACCAATATATTATGCATATCGGGTGGTTGGGGTGGTTGGTTATTACTAAGAATATGCATGGGAAGTTGAATAGCAAATCTATAGCAATATCTATACTTACCCGATAGGGACCTATGCATGACATAAACGTGAAATGACTACCTTTTAATAGCGAATAGGTACTTAGCATACTTTTAATACAGTGCATTCTTTATCTTCACCCATATTAAACCAGTCTAATCGAAAGCAATAGCGGGACCGACCGATCGTCGAGTTCAGCCAAATAACGTGACGCTGCGAACAACTGCCGAGTGACGTAACAGAGGTTGGGGTATTAATGGGGAAATCGATTACCGGCAGAGTACAAAGTATCTTCGAACTGGATTCGTCTTAATAGACTAACATCGGCATTGTCTACGCGAGAAGTAGAACGTCATAACAGGCCACACCCGATCCCTATTGCTCAGGACATCCTTCCAGTATAATGCGTTGAGAATATACTCGCTGCAAGGCTTAGATCGGATCTAACGGCACCAGTGCAGTAGCAACTGCAACTCCTGCAAAGGTATAGAGCACAAAAATACCCGTATCCATTTCATGGACCTAAGTTTAGACTTTGGTCTGCCGTGCCGAGATTCATTTACTGGTCGATCTGATGAAAAGAGGTGCGATAGTTGCTAACAGCTCGGCCTATTGGTGTGGGCTTTCATATTACAGAAACATACGTCGTACTTGAAAGGGGTACTTTCTATTTATATCGATAATTAGGCACCTATCTAACCGGCGAACGGGATTGAGTGCCAAGCTGCCCAAATCGTGTCAAAGTGCTTAGGAGCAAGAGTATGTATGAATTTTTACAGGATATAAATGTACAGGGTGTGTGTACCGTTTATTTACATCTGTATCCAGTGTTCAGAGTTTGGTGTTTGAGGCTAGGCATGTATGGCAGCACCCACGTGCTCTAGATGTAGGTAAATTGGTTTGGGTTTGGGTATGCACCCGGCATCGCCCCGCCCATCTGTTCCGAGTCCTAGCCCACATGGGGAGCAACTAATATCGGCATATCATCCAGAGATTGAGTGCCAAGACCTCATAGTAACTTTGTTATTGTTTGAATCGATTTACAGGGGGTATATGGTAGGATATGCCCAATTGAGAGGTGGTAACCGTGTTACGGCGAGGTATTCAAGATATAATTGGGGAGCACACAACTCAGGAATTGTAATATCACCCCCTCAGATCGTTATAAAACATTGCTATGGCCATCTGTTTGGTGATAAGGTCAGGTAAAGGATGTTGTGTATCCAACGCAAGAACCCAATCACCAGCTTTAAAACAAAACATAAAATTCATTATCATATATCATATATCATATATCATTTATCATTTATCATTTACCATTTATCATTTATCATTTATATACATCCGGCTAAACCTGCTACACAGCATTGCTATGCAGATACAATGTATCCCATTGGTAGTCCAGGTTTTTGCAGATATATACACAGGTTTGGGGCCACGGTTCAAAGCTATCATGGTTTGCAGTGTTGAACGCCGTTTTGATCAGCGTATCAAAGTTTTCGTGCTGTCTCAAGAACGATGAAGTAGTCCCATCTGTTAGCGAGCACTGCAGCTCCACATAAGAGGCACCATACCGTTCATTGTCGCGTATGCCTCCAATTGTATTCACCTTGATATCTACTGCCGTGATACCTGGAATAGCCCGTGGATTGCATTTGATAGTAGGCCATTCAACCTCGTCAGTAGATAGATATGTCTCTACCACGCGTCCAGTTGAGGTCAAAGCTGCCAAATAGGTATTTCCTCCACCAAGATCAATATATGTCTCGCCATCTTCCAGCATATCCATCATGGAAGCAGCCTCTACCCGATGGAGTGCGCCCCAACCAGAGCTTGCCCAACTGTATGCGCCAAACCAGATGGTACCTTTGGAGTCAATCCACATTACATACATGTCATAGTGAATATCGATCCACACCATCCTGCCTCTAATTGGAGACCGCTCGAAGTTAGTTGCACCTCCGCACAACCGGATACTAGAGTCCTGGTCAGGGCCATGTACGTTTCTCACAACCAGATTACCGGCTGCATCTAGACAGAATAGGTCGTGACGCCACAGCTGAAACTGTGAACACTGCCAGCTAGATTTTGACTGTAGCTGGAGCTCAATCGTCCAACTCCATTTTATAGCGTACTTGTGAATGGTATCATCCATTTCCAAAGTTAACAGAGTGTCCGAGTACAAAAGCGCCTGGCGAACCGGTTTTTTGAGTCGACGATAGTTTTTGACGTTCAAGCGAAGATCGCGATGATTATACAAGGTAATTATGCCTGCCGTGTTCAGCACAAGCACATACCTATCTGATACGCTCACAGACTTGACGTTCCGGTCGGGTAATTCTAATAGGGCTCGAGTATTCAGTTTGCTTGCATGAAACACCAATGGAGAGTTCGAAAGGTAGAAGCCTCTTTCTGGAGTCAGGCATACTTTCACTGTGGCGCGTTTCCTTGCGATGTATTGCGGGAAATCTACCAGTCCTGGCTTCAGATCGTTGGTAAATTCATCAACCCAGTGTCGTCTCCAGATGCCCGATGCATCTACAACCTCACGAAGGTAGGTGCATACTTGTCGTAGATTTAAGGCATCATCTTTGGAAAGATCAGGCAGAATCGAGCTCTGCCAGACCTCTGCGGGCAAAAGATTCGATCTCTTGTGGCCGTAATTCTGAATTGACATGTGTCCTGGTGTCTTGTGGAGATGCCAAGCCATGGAGCTTCGTAAGCTTCCACTGAGGTACAATGGGTTGGGGTCGCATATGCATATCTCGATCGGACTGCCATTAAAGATATGTTAGTAGTGCCCAGATCTGCTCCTTTATGGCTCAATTAGCATCTGGATGGGGTAAAATGTATATGCATAAGGTTGAATGAAAGCTATTGTTATACAACCCGATTTGTTCTCGATCTTTATTAGTAGGCCGACAGCGATACCGCTGCGCGGTATTTCGCGGTATTTCTATGCATGAACTTGAGATTCTCGATGCGAACCTATTACAGTCCGGAATAACCAATGAATACGTGTCGTTCTATCCTTTATTTTATTGCCTATTCGCGTAGTACATGCTTTTTGGGTGCGTATTTTGATACTATTGGCTGCCGTGTGTCCTTAATTAGTGATCAGCAGTCTCATCATAGCTCCGGTGTCGGCTAGGGTTGTGGGTGGCACGTGAGGTTAGTCGCGTGTCAAAAAACCCTGTTTATGCAGGCTGTACTCGTTGCCATGGGACCTGCACTAGAGGTATTTAAGACGCGTTTCTGTGTGAAATTTCATCGGTAAATAATTGCAAGATATACTATTCTTTGTTAGTTATAAAGATTCTGGATTTGATGCCCCTAGGGAGATTCATCTGCTAACTCTGTTTGTAGACCAAAAGCAACCCTGTTGTCTTTTTTTTTGACCGTCCTTAAATAAGCTTTTCACTTTTTATACCAGGCTAGTACTATTTATTGTTGGTGGATGACGATGGTTGTTGGTAGCTGAAGGCTGGTGGCTGACAGCTGGTGGGCTGACCCCAGAAGGTGGGCTGGCTGGTGGGCGGCTGATGGCTGACCCATGGCTGGGAGCTGGTGGTGGCTGCAACCTGCCGAGTACTCATCTGCATTATTCATAAATGACAACTGAATTTGAGGCGGACGTGCTAATCAGTGGTGCAGGTGCTGCGGGCCTGACACTTGCAATTGATCTTGCCCGGAGGGGTGTTTCGTTCCGGCTCATAGAAAAGCTCGAAAGCCCCTTTCAAGGATCTCGCGGCAAGGGTATCCAGCCGCGCACGCTGGAAGTGTTCGAAGATCTGGGCATTATCGACCGCATCGCGGCGGTAGGCGGCTTTTATCCAAAGTCCCGCCAGCATGGGGAAGATGGCAGTTTCACCGATACCGACATTGTGGATACGAAACCGGTAGGCCCTACTGAGCCCTACTATCAGCCGCTTATGGTACCTCAGTTCCTAACCGAGCAAGTGATGCGCAACCGGCTTGCCGAGCTGGGCCCTCATTGCGAGTTCGGCAGTGAACTGCTCGGTTTCTCGCAGGATGGTGAAGGTGTCACGGCACGGATTTCAACCAAGAGTGGTGAGGAGACGATTCGCACCCGTTGGCTTGTCGGTGCCGATGGAGGGCGCTCTTTTATCCGCCATGCGCTCGATATCGGCTTTCCAGGGAAGACTCTCGGTGTACGTGCTATTGTCGCCGATGTGACTCTGAGTGGTCTGCCTCGCAATATGTGGCATCGCTTTAGTGAAGGCGACCAGCAACTTGCGATCTGCCCGCTGGCGGGTACCGACCTTTTCCAGATCCAGGGGCCGATCCAGTTTGAGGTTGAGGCCGATCTATCGGCAGCAGGACTGACGGCTTTAGTTGCGGACCGTAGTGGGCGAACCGATGTTGCTGTCCATGGCGTGTCATGGGCGTCGGTCTACACGATGAACGCGCGGCTCGCCGACCACTATCGTGTGGGCCGCGTGTTCCTTGTTGGCGACGCCGCGCACATCCATCCGCCGACTGGTGGTCAGGGATTGAATACAAGCGTGCAGGATGCTTACAACCTCGGTTGGAAGCTCGCCGCGGTAGCGGCAGGCGCCCCTGACGAGCTGCTTGATACCTACGAGGAGGAACGGCGTCCTGTTGCACAGGGTATGCTCGGTCTGGCTACTAACCTGCTTGATGCGATGAAGCGTAACGACTTGCGGCGGGGGCGTGACACTCAGCAGCTCGATATCGGTTATCCTCAGTCGTCACTCGCGGTTGAGGTGCCTGAACAACAGCGAGTCCTGCTTGCTGGCGACCGCGCTCCTGATGCGCATATCCGGGGTGCGGCAGGACAGGATCGCCGCCTATTTGATCTGTTCAAAGGGCCTCATTGGACGCTGATTGCTGATGCTGGCTCGGCCATCCCTTCCCGGCGGGGATTGCATGTACATACCTTTGGGGACCACGGTGATATAGTCGACGATGCAGGTGAGGTCCAGGCTATTTATGGTCTCGCTACGGGTGATAGAGTGCTGATTCGGCCTGATGGCTATGTTGGTGCTATTTTCTCTGCCGAGAAGAGCGTGGCGCTGGAGGAATATCTAGCCAAGGTTGGTCTAGGCAAGACCTAGAGAAGCCGGCATATTTTTCCGATTTTTCATGGAGAATGGAATGATTTTATACGAATCGTTTCTCTGAATGGCCGGTACCGTTATTCCATTCTCCCTATTTTGACGACAAGCATCGACAACTGCTACTGCGTTGAGTAGGCGATAGTTAAGCACGTTATCCTTCTTAAAAAAAATAGTTTATAACGACAAAGTCTGATAAGAACCTAGTGGGTTGACCATTCTATCGCTTTACAGTGATTTTTTTTTAGTACCGACGAGAAATCTATGGTACTTAATTTGACATCATAGCTTGCTCACAGTAAGGGGTAAGGTAATATTGTTGGGAAATAAATTAGTACTATTTTTGCTAAGACATCAAGATAAAAAAAGCTATAGGAGGACAAAAAAACTAGATAATTGTCTAATTCATTAACCCCTCTTCTTCACAAGATGGTTCATATAGAGCTTGGCCAAACATCCCAGGATAATAACAACCAAGACCATCACACCCAGAATAGCAAAGAACCAATTCAGATTTGTGCCACCCTTTCCGGGTACTAAGACGTTCATGCCAAACATACCTGTCACAAGGTGCATGGGAATAAGGATAGTTCCCATCAGAGTTGCCATACCCAGAACAGTGGTCACACGGTTGCTCGAATTAACAAATTCGACCTGCAACTGGGCCATGTAGTTGACATGGCTGCGGCTGAAGATCTTTTCGTAAGACAGGACGTTGTGGTGCATCGTCACGATGTGGTCCTGGATATCGCCCAAAAACAGGCCAATGTCCGAACCGGGGATATTCTTCCAGCGTTCACTGCAACGACTAGCAAAGGTCTTTATAACCTCGGCCTTTGCCGCCAACAGACGGATCACGCTCATAGTTTCGCGGCGGGCATCAGCAATGGTTGCCAATGTTTGCGACATATTGGAGGACTTTGAGTGCATGTAGACCATCTCTTCTACTTCGTCCACCTGATCCTCGATGTCGTGGATAACAGGCGCGAAAGAGTCAACAATATCATCGATCAGAGCATAACAGATCCAGTCCGAGGTCACCTTCACATACTCGCGCAGCTGGCGCATTCTTCGCCGCACAGCCCGACAGTGTGGAACTGGCGCGTAGTGAAATGACAGCACACCATCCTCATATACAATGATGTAGAAATTAACTGGTTCCAAATAAATCTCCTTGTTGGAAGCGTCAGTCACAAAAGTATGAAAGCACACAAAATAGTAATTTTTGAACATTTCAAACTTCTCTCGTGATTCTTCAATACGGATATCCTCGGCAGTCAAGGGATGAATACCAAAAGCCCGGGAGATAATCTTGATTTCCTCATCAGTGGGATTGGCACAATCAAGCCACCACACACCATTCTCAGGGGTGAACAGATTGCTGAAAGACTCATCAGGCCCCACTAACGAAACGAGGTCAGGGGCATGGATTGTCGAATCCATCTTGGTACCAAAGAAACTAACGCGCTTCTCATTGACAGGAGTGGGTACCATATCTACGTCCGGATCAACAATTACCCCTCGACCACCTGAGGGAACTTCCTGTTTATTGGCAGCAGGATGGTGACGAGAGGGAATAAACTGAATTTCCAGTCCAGCAGGGCTCTTCACCACCGAACTAAACTTCGCTTCATCACTGTCTTGAGGGGAATCAGCCGCATTCTGCGCAACAATACCACCCTCATTATCGCTAATATTGCTCAGCAACTGGTCCAACTCATTGATATTAACGTTCTGACTCTGGGACTCCCCATCATGGTCTAGGGGAAAACAAACATCCTCATCTGTCTCCCCTACAGAATGAGTCGATTCCGCGTCTCTGATAGAGAAAGCACCATTGCTCTTTTCCGATCGCATGGAGTACATGGAAGCGCGTGATATGGCCCGAGGACGGCGGCGTTGGAATGAGAATGAACCCCTCGGGTTGCGAGTTGAATTCACCGTACTCACACTATCTCGGCGAGACCTGGTACGTCTCAGAGCCGTTTGCTTGCGGTGCTCCTGAAGTGCCTCATCATCTATCTGGACGCTACGTTCAGGAGCCGACTCTGGCGAGTTCAGGACACGTGGGAAAACACGATCACCCATAACAGATACCTCTAATTCAACGATTCAATGGCAACTTGAACCTACACTGAGGGCTGGGATACGGGCCAATTTGTTGTTGGTAACAGTTCAAACTCTTAGTCGTAACAAAAGAGGCATATATGTCAGCAAGTTACCCGATTAGGATCAAGGTTAGGAAAATTTGAGGGATTAACGGACCACAGGTAAGGGTAGCTAACAATAGCTTAGGGCGTAACCATACCAACCAAAGCTAAAATTGTGGCATCGTAAAATGACTAAACATCCCAACAAAACAATGTCATCCTTGAAGCTGCTCTATTAATAACTGCCTACTAATAGGACTCAGGGAGCCCCGGAGTATACAGCGCAGCTCTAAGTGACATAATTTAATACCCCTAAAATTTCAAAGCCAAATAGTTACAAATATTTCCGAGAAAAAGATTCTAGTATCTACTATGAACTCTTTAAATATAACAGTTAAATAGCCATAAGTCTTAAAAATACCGAAAGCTGTGCCCAGAATGCAGGTTGAAACGTTCAATAGATAACTGACTAATACACCCAAACCGATCCGACGGACACGGAGCAGCTCTAACTGAAAAAAACTTAACACCCCTCAAATTTCAAAGTCTCATAAAACACCACAACCGACAACCACAGATATATAATGAAACATTATAAGCACTATCTAACCTAGGCTATAATTTTTACCAACAAAAAAATCTCTCAGCCTAAAATCCAGTGATTTCCATATATTATCTAAATCCTTCATTCAAAGGATTTAAAATACCTTGGCTCGAATAAAAAATATATATAGGTTAATAAACCAGTTCAAATTAATTTATTTTGGTGTTTAGGACAATTTCCGAACGGGAAATACGATTTCAAGAACTAGGGGGGGTGCTAAAGTAGCCCATTGGACTGTGGTTGTTATATAACACCCCTATCAGGATCCAGTTGGCGCGACCCAGTACCCCCAATAAGCTTGGTCTGCACTGCCCAATACCCTGTTGAACCAGGCACAGTCATACTCAACACCCCTAATTAGTGCTAAAGGGGTGCTAAAGGGGTGCTAAAGGGGTGCTAAAGGGGTGCTAAAGGGGTGCTAAAGGGGTGCTAAAGGGGTGCTAAAGGGGTGCTAAAGGGGTGCTAAAGGGGTGCTAAAGGGGTGCTAAAGGGGTGCTAAAGGGGTGCTAAAGGGGTGCTAAAGGGGTGCTAAAGGGGTGCTAAAGGG
>JAKTTL010000070.1:0-12354 GCA_030581455.1 Wickerhamiella allomyrinae
AACTACAGGCCGACTTGTCGGCCTAGTAAGAAAAAAAAGAAAGATAGTGAAGTTAGATAGTAAAGCCGTTGTCGACAGTTAGGACGTGGCCCCTCCTAAGACCCGCCTTAGGTGATCGGTTCTGATCGGTTCGAAACGAGTATAACTTAACCTACAAAAGTGGTAAATAGAGGTTCTATAGTTCACAAGCATCTTCCTTATAAGTATATCAATTCCCCGTGCCCGACGCCTCAGGCCCGCAGCCACTGAGCATTTAATATTTTCCCAATTCCAGCCTCTTGCAACCGCTCATGTACCTCGTGCATGATTCTGCAGGGTTGGCGGAGATCTTAGAAAGCAACTGTCGTAATTGTCATCGGCATTGTGAACAATTACTTTTTCACTTTCCGACCAATAGCTTGCAATAGCGGCACTCCCCCTCTGTTTCCGGACCGATTTGTGACCAAGCCGCCGTTTTCAGTTCTCGCAGCCAACGGTGATGAGTGACCCATCCGCTTCTCAGCCGATTCCCCATATTAGGAAAGGCAGTGTCTCGGACAGTTCGACTGATCTCCAAAGCTGTCCGAGCTCAATTTCCAGTGCTAGTTTCTCTTCGCATCACCGATCCAGGTCCAATCCCCTCTCGACCTATGGCAGAGCCGATCAAGTTGATTTGACAACTTCCAGCAATGCTGCACAGCCCCAGGAAAGGGTGTGGCCCAGCAATAATTTGCCGGCCCCTTCGATTCCTCGGCAATCGCCCTATCGTAAGAGCATAATGTCCATGTATCTTGCCGATCCGGTGCCGGGCCCCGATTTCACCAAAGGAACTCCTCCTCTCCATACCAGATCCCATTCCCGCACCAGCTCGCTAGCGTCGGCCGACATCCATTCTCGCAAAAGCAGCCAGTCCAGTATTATCCCTCCCTCGCCGAGACGGAAATGCCGGGCTGGCAGTTTACCGTTAGCGGCTCCGGATGTTTCCGAAGAGGGGATTATTATCCCTCCCCGGAATAACCATGCCCGACGAGCATCGCAGAGCTCTATGCTATCTTTTGGGGCAGGCTCCCCTATAGAGCCGTCTGGATTCCATTTCCCCTATAAGCCCGCGACCACCGGCTCATCTCAAACGTCGCCGCTCAGAACTACAATGCGGCCCCCGCAGTCTCCTGGTGGGGTTGGCCAATTACAGGCTCGTTTTTATGATGAACCTGAATGGGATCATGTGCCTCCTCTTGTGACTCCTCGTGGCCATACTCCGTCTACGATAACTCTTCAGTCCGAAAACTCGTCGCCTTCCCCAGGTCTTTCCCAGTCCTGTCAATTTCCGGATTCAAAGATCGGCCCCAGAAACCGATCCCTGTCTGATGTCGTTGATTTGGCCCCCACAACCGAGGAGCCCAAGAAGGGCGAGAAATCCGAGAAATCCAAGCCCGAGGACAAGCCCAAACATGTCAATGTTCTTCAGGCCCCTCCTTTGCTGCGCCCCACATTAACCCTGAGCGAAGTCGAACAACTGGCTAAGAAGCCGGCTATGAAGAATGTATGGCTCGATGAGCCTGCAAGACCGGCCCATCGTCCGGACTTGGCTCGCCGCTCGTCGGCCCGTCTGCCGCCTCGCACTCGGCAAAGAGTTAGCCACCGCAAATATGCGTCGGTGGATACGACCACGTCACGCACCTCTAGTGGTTCCCTTGCAGACGCACAAGCGCTGCCCAAGCCCTCGATGATCCGACGCCTGTTAGGGCTTTCGCCTCGGAAAGGAAGCGATACGCCGACCCCGAAATCTCCTCGAGCAGTGTCGGATCCCAGTCCGTCCAAACTGTCCGAACCGTCCAAACCGTCCAAACCGTCCAAAGTGACTTCCCCCGGGAAACCGGCTGCCTCGACGTCGCCAACTACCGTCAATAGTCCGGCTCCGCGGTCAGCGTCATCTAAAGGATCTAAGAAACAACTCGAGGCGCCGTTCGCGTACAGTCCTCGGCCGCGGCCCCAGTCTATGATGCTCCTCTCCACATCCCCTAGACTTCCTTCAGGCTCTCCCGTCTTCACCTCGCCGGCTGGTCCAGCTCCGGAGCGGCCTGCCCGCCCAGATCCATTGTGCGTTGGAGATTTACCCGATATTGTCATGCTGCAGAAACCGGTTGTATCCAAGCGGCATTCCAGCTATTTCCCAGTATCGCAGCCTTCGCCGCTGTCGCAAGCTCCCCGGCTTGCATCGTGTTCCTCTGATAGACATCTCTGTTTCTCTGAGCTCTCTATAGGCTCCAGCACGTCGGGGCCGTCGTGTGAATCACGATCTTCGGCGGTGTCTGATGCCCCGGACCACGGGTCGCCACGAGTATCAGTGCATGGAGAATTACATCCTCTTCATGAGTTTATTGCGGGCGAAAAGCGGGCTGTGCGACCATCTGATAACTGGATATAGTAGTATCTTGTAGTAGTATCTAGTAGTATTTATGGAGTAACCGATAGTGCCATTGTGTGGATGGGTAGCGGGTCCACCTCGGGTCAAGGGTTTTCATGCACTCGAAGAACCCCTAGCCCATGATCCCCGGCAACTGCGGGCCGTCTGATGGAGATTAACGCCGATTTAGCTCGAATAAGAGAGTATAAATGGGGTCTATACACCCATAACCGCTTTCTTGACAAGGATATTATTATAAATTGCACGTATTTTCCCTATAAAATGGCATTTTTATCGAGAGCTAATAACTCTCATCGGCTAAGACCCTAGCCCTGGACCCGCTACCATCAGTACCGGATATTTAAGCCCTAAAAGAGGTCCCTTCTTTATACCCAATTCCTAAACAACCACCTCTGAACTATCTCCCTTTCAAATGATCTTCGAAATTACTTTAATTCTCGTGCTACTCTGTATCATAATCACCAATATCGTGGCGATCTACGTGGGGGTCTATGTGACCATGGACACGACAGTCTGGGGTTTCACAAGCTCCCTCGCGCTGATTGTCTTTTGTGGAGCTTTCATTGTGGTTAAACTTGTACGCATATTTATTAGCGAAAGGCTCGCAAAGAGTATGGAGGAGGCTACAGCCAGTCTTGAGGTTCTGCGCACCATGAACGAATTGCTAGCGAAGATCCTGGAGTCTCAGGAGAAACTAAAGCCTCTGAAGGTCGATTCAACCCAGACAGAATGAATTAGGAGCGTTTCTCAAGGCCCTCTGCGAAGGAATATAAGAGGGGCGTAGCTTTTATATATAGGTTATTATGTAGACTACCGATTATTACCAGAAACTGCGAATTGCGTCTGGTTTGCAGGAAGCTAATCGCCCCGAATGCGACCCTTGCCCTAGGACCCGCTAATATAAATCCGGGATTGGGGCCCCACTCATACCAATTCCTAAAGACAAACCTCTGAACCATCTCGCTTCCAATGACCTTCGATATTCTTGCCATTCGCGTGCAGTTCTGTCTAACGCTATCCGCTATCGCTGTGATCTTTACAGTGTCCCCCAGTATCGCGGAGATCTTTACAATGTTCTCCAAGACTATGGAAATAGATGTGATGGATGTGACGCTATGGATCACAATCGTCGTAACTCTGGACACCGGCTACTTAATGCTCTGCAAGTATGTCGGATCTGCTTCGGTGAATGCCAACGACGAGCCTGCGGATGACGTCTACCTCCAATGGAAGGCTGAGATGGAGCGGATGAAAACAGGCCTGGAACCGTCGAGACTGATGTACGAGCTATTTATTACAATTCAATATGAAGATGAACTCGATCAGAAAAGGCATGGGGAAGTGAATCAGGATATGGGCACCTTGGTGGTTAAACTGATGGAGATCATTATGCAGGATAGGATTCGCCAGATTACCCAGCTAGGTCTTGACCGGAAAGAGGGAAGGACTAGCCAGGACGAGAATCGCAGGTACCTGAAAATGATGCAGGAATTCGTGGCCCAGTTTGGGAAACTGAAGCCGGAGGAGCTCATGCGACTGATACATGAGAAGTATACGGCAGTCAAGAAGGCACTGATGGAGGATCGGGAGGTCGCGAAGGAACTGACACAGGAACAGAAACAGGAAGTGAAAGAGTATAATAGGATATTGCCGAAGGCACTTTCCTAAGAAATATAGGAGCCGTTTTTTATATTATATATATTATATATATTATCTATCATTACCAGTCAGTCCCCGCGCTCCTGTGCATTTTGACGCCCGGGTAAGGGTTGCCCTCATGGGAAAGAACCGACCCCCATGGGTCATCGGCGGCCGTATTCGGGACACTTTTAGATGAGACTGCCGTAAACTAGAAATAAGTGCCAGTGCCAACCAGATATGAGCATTGCTAGCAAATCCAGACAACCGAAGAGCTCGCGAATATATTTGTAAATTACGCCCTGCCGTTGCTACTAGCATGCATTAGCAAGCAAACCCACGTGCATGCATGCAGGTGCCAGGGGGGGGGGGGTTATAAATATGGCCTATGGACTAATCATATCCCAAACGTTAAAATGACTTCTGGAGAAGATATCCGTTGGGCCCTGGACCCCGTTCTTGCCGACTTGCGTCGGAACAACTTAACTGCCGTTGCCGAGGCTTCGGGCTGGCAGAGCCGTGTCAATTTGTCGGTTGAGATGGCTCAGCGCATTAGCGGCGGTCTTACTGGCGTTTACGAGCAGGCAGTGATTGCGGCCATTATCAGCAGCATCCACGTTCCTTCTTTGTTGGCCACTTTCCGGTCTAAGGAATTCGAGTCGCTGGAGGCCCTGCTTGCTTCTGTCGATGCTGCCTCGAAGCACAAATGATCGAGTTGATCGAGTAGATCGAGTAGATTTCGTAGAAAGCCTATAACTAGTCCCCCCCTTGGTCTCCCCGGATTTTGCTGTAAGCGGTGAGTAAGCCGCTACCCCAGAGGTCCCTATAGGTCTTTGTAGGTCCTTGTGCCTAAGCAGCTGATTAACATGTCGGACAGACTAAGTCAACTGCAGACTTGTCTGGACCAACTAGTTACCCAGTTCTTCTCGTCTTTGAACTACGTTAACCAACATCATGACTTTGTGCCTATAAACGACCAACAGAAAGTCAGTGATACCGCCCACAAGGCGTTGCCTACTGACCAGTTCAAGTCCGCTTTGGAAGAGTTGTCGACCGATATAGTCGTTAAGGTTAAACAAATAGAAACCTTGTTGGACAGCTTGCCCGGCTTGGACACTTCCGAACAGACCCAGATGGAGGATGTGGGTCGCTTGGAAGATACGTTGCATAAAGTGCAACTGGAAAAACAGCAGACCTTACAAGAACGGCAGCGGCTGCTCGGGCTCTGCAATGAATTGATTTTGAGAATCACAAAAGACAAAGTAGAACTAGAGCGAGACGATTGATTCGGCCCGTGTTTTATATATTATTTACCGATGTTATGTGTCCTTTTGGAGTTTAGTCTCGACACTCTCGAGCTGTTTTAGCAGTTCCGCTCGCTCGATCTCCTTAAATACCGCCGATATAAACTCTTCCTGGACATTCTTTAATGCATGGCTTCTTAATGGAAACGGACTGCCATCGGCTTGTACTGTAGCCATGGGTTTAGCGACTGTGAGTCTTGGCTCGGTAATATCGAAGCTGTGCGCAGCTATTGGCTGAGATTGTCTTGCATGAGCAAGCTCTATAAATGCTTTGCGCCAATGCTTAGCCGATTCTTGTCTGTTTTTGGCGTATTCGTCTACTTTGATCAAGTATTCTGCCACATCGGTTTCCATGGTTGAATATACAACTAACTTTGCCTACGTAATATACTGGTAGCCTAGCGGCATCTAATCACCTCCCATAGTTCCTTTGGTGTAAAATGGCAACCCCACTGAACTATGTCCATATCGAGGCGATGGAATTACCGGAAACCAAAGAAACGGAACCAATTAGTCCTATTTCCTACGCGGAATTCCAGAAATACGAGCTGAAACTTCGCGTTTCTTACTGGCACGAAAATAAGTCGATAAACAAGTATCCCGAGGCCTGCGAGGTGTCTGACGCGACTTCTCCTTCTAAAGCTTCACGAGTATCCTCTAATGTACCGATTACCCCGAGGAAGTACCAGCCTGCTGCCATTGAGGCGTCACAATCGACGCCTTTATCTCTGCATCAGACGGCCCTTGGTAATATGACCCCCGGCTATAACCATAAGGTCTCTCTCTCGCAGAGTCCTCAAAATAGCCAGCGGAGTCTGTGGCCGAGCCCGTGGTCCCAGACGACGCAGCCTACTGATTACGGGGAGTTCTAGCTATTTACCAGTATTTATAGTATTTATTCAGTATTTATTATGTTTATTGAAAGCAGTAGCACTCCTTGAGCAGGTCCGGGGGCCGACCAGGGTTAGGTCAAATAGCAGTCACAAACTAGGGCCTAAACCACCCAGGGGCGACTCAGGGTATAAAGCCATATCCAAACTGGTTCACCCTATCCTCTCAACATGAGAAACAAGTGGAGAAAGAAGAGAGTTCGTCGTTTGAAGCGCAAGCGGCGGAAGGTCCGGGCCCGCAGCAAATAATCGTGGTGACCCGTTTGTGTGTATACCAAAATGACAGCCACATGACCTCTATGTTCCCTGACGAACCGCTCAAGGCTATCCCTTAGCTCGAGCTGGTGAAAGCTATCAAGTGCCCGGGGGCTGCTAAGCGGCCCATACCACTTCTAGTGTATAGCTATTGTTAGTATATAGGTAAAACAACATGTTGCATCAAAAGTTATCCCTCCACCGGGTGTCGAGGTGGCGCTTGACCTGGTAGGGGCGTTTTTCAGCCCGACACCACAGTAGCGTGATGATCTAAGATTAACTAAACAAAGCCACTAGGCTAGTGCCATTAGTACTATTAGTACTATTAGAGCCACTAGGCTGGCTTTATAGGCAAGCAACACTACCGGCAAAATCTATAGTCAGTAGTAGCTGGTGCTCTTGGCTATACAGGTTGGGCAGAGAAAGATTAGGCTACCATTGACCCAGTCATCAATGGTGAACAAGAGGAGGGCCAAGAAAATCAAGCCCCCCTATAAAAAGTACATTGGCAGTGGTTTTATTGGCGAAGAACCGCCTCAAGGGGAAGAGGAAGAAGATGTCTCAATAGAGAAAGAGCTTGAGCCAGAGCTTGAGCCAGAGCTTGACGGCGACAATAAGATAATTGCTCATTCAGGCACATCCCAGCCAGGACTACCAGTAGAGCTTTTAGACATTATATTCTCATACTGCGAGGATTGTTTCCGGTTTTTGTTTGTGAATTCGTACTGGTACGAGACAGCAATTGCCCATGTCTACGAGAAACCGGTATTGAGCCCGCGGAACTTTGCCCTATTTGTGCAGGCCATCACCAACCACAAATCGCTTGGTGGCTATGTACGAGAGCTTGATCTTACTGGCACCGTGCAAATCGGCAAAAACAGCATGACTGCTCGTTTATTGCGCCGCTGTGCGCCCCGGCTGCAGCTATTTATAGCTCCTCAAAGCCATTTCGGACTATCACCGTTAATGGCGTTACGGAGTTGTCGGCGGCTAAAAGTTTTGGACCTGGGCCTGGTTTCGGAAACGGTTGATTTGCCCCAGCTTTTTCTGGCTATTGAAGGGTTCCAAGAGCTTGAGCTTATGCGGTTCCCGCGCTCGAGTATATCGTGTGAGACCTATGACCTTAAATGGCCGCCGAACCTTAAAACGTTGGCACTAGCGGGCGGCATTTCTAGTGAATTCTTGGAAAGAACCCAGTTCCCCAGCACGATTAAAACGTTACAACTTTCCAATTGCCCGTTGGTTACTACCGAAGCCGTCCAGAGTCTTTTGCAAAGAGTAGGCCACCACCTTACCCATCTGGCAATCCAGTACCCATTACCTCTTCTCGCATACAATTCGTTAAACAACGTGCTCACATTTTGTCCTAACTTACATGGCCTGGTTGTTAGTGTTGACTATGTCACGCCGGAGCTGCTTGACGTTGTTCACCCGTTGCGCACGTTGACACTTATTTCCTCGGGGATAATCGGCCATCCCGACAACATCAAGCCTTTAGATGTTTTGTTGGCCACCAATGATCTCCGGCAGCTTTCGAGAGTGCGCGTTAGTTTGCAGATGGGCTGGAACCCTCGAAGTGAGACCGTGATGTCTATGGCCAACATTCTAGATGATCGAGGAGGCGGTCTCTGGTTTATCTAAAGGCCAACCGATTTTTATTGTATATACGATTAAGTACCATTAAGTACGATTAAGTACCGATTAAAGTACTCATTAGGGCCTAATTGGCACCATATGAATGAGCGGGGTAGGCTAGCAGTCAATTGCACTTCCTTTCCGCGAAGCGGAACTACAGGCCGACTTGTCGGCCTAGTAAAAAAAGAAAAAAAAATAACTAAAAGGAAAAAAGCCATCCACTGGCCGAATTATATACCCGGTCCTAACATGAGCAGCTTTGACCGAAACGGGCTAAAATTAGTGGGGGGCCCTCCAGGGCAAGGGTATTTTGGAATGTAATTATGCCACGCGACAGACGAGCCCTTCCTACCCCCATCTTGACATGACCAAACCCTCTAAAGGCGAGGCTTTGAAGGAAACGGCGCCATATCGCGTCACTACGCCTCCTCAGACCCAAGCTGAGGAACGCACTCTTTCAATGAAAGATCGCAAACTCCTGGGACTGGTACTGGTAATTGCCATGGTGGTCCGGTTCTACAACCTGGCCTGGCCGAACTCGGTGGTGTTTGACGAGGTCCATTTCGGCGGGTTTGCTCGCAAGTACGTGATTGGCCGGTTCTTCATGGACGTCCACCCGCCGCTGGCCAAAATGCTGTTTGCGGTGGTTGCTTGGGTAGGTGGATATGATGGTGAGTTCCTATTTGACACTATCGGCCTTGGCTATGAGGACCAAAACGTGCCGTATATCCTTATGCGGATGCTTCCGGCCGTGATGGGCGTGTGTACGATTGCGCTTTGCTACGCGACGTTGCGGGCCTCGGGCGTGCGGTCCTATATTTGTGCTGTTTCCGCGTTACTGCTCACGTTCGAGAACACTCACGCGACAGAGTCCCGGTATATTCTGCTGGACTCGCCGCTGGTGTTTTTCATCGCGTTGGCCGCATACGGCTACAAAAAGTTCGAGAACGAGGTCCCGTTCACCCGGAGCTGGTTCCGGTATTTGACCTTAACTGGCTTGGGCCTCGCGACCACCGTGTCGTCTAAATGGGTTGGTTTGTTCACCATCGCGTGGGTCGGCGTTTTAACCATCTATCAATTGTGGTGGCTTTGGGGCGATCTCAGTATCAGCACCAAAAAGTTTGCTCACCATTTCGGGGCCCGCGCGCTTTTGCTGATCGCGCTGCCGATTGCCTTTTATACCGGGATGTTTTATTTGCACTTCTTCTGTGTAGACAATACCGGCGATGGCGCGGACTTTATGCCTCGGGCTTTCCAGGCTCATTTGAAACACAGCAGTCTCCCCCACGATATTCCTGCGGAAGTGGGTTTTGGCTCGATTCTCAGTCTCCGCCATGTCAACACCCAGGGCGGGTACCTTCATTCCCACGATGCCATGTACGAGACGGGCTCCAAGCAGCAGCAGATCACGTTATATCCTCATATGGACGACAACAATCTGTGGGTAGTTGAGAACGGCACTGAGACGTGGGCCGGCGCTAATAAGACCGCCGATGAGTTTGTTCCTTTGCGCCATAACGATATTATCCGCCTCAGACACCTGACTACGCAACGCCGGCTGCACTCGCACGACCACCGCGCGCCCGTGACCACTCATGACTACCTGAATGAGGTCTCGTGTTACGGTTACGAGGGCTTTGACGGCGACGCCAACGACAACTGGCGGATTAAGATCGTTAAAGACAAGTCGACCGGCAAGGGCAAAGACGAGGTCCAGTCGTTGCGCACCTACTTCCAATTGGAGCATACGTTGCTAGGCTGTTTGCTGTACTCCAAAAAGGTCAAGCTTCCCGAATGGGGGTTTGAGCAACAGGAAGTTTCCTGTATTCGCAGCGGCAAACAGCCCAATACTTTGTGGTATGTGGAGCAGAATGATAACCCTCTTGTGAAAGAGCCCGAACTGGTATCTTATGAGCCCATGTCGTTCTTCTCCAAGTTCCTAACGTTGCAAAAAGTCATGTGGGATATCAATAAGGGTCTTACCGAGCCCCACAACTGGGAATCGCGGCCCGAATCCTGGCTTTTCTTGAACCGCGGCATTAACATGTGGGGCGAGAACCACCGCCAGGTTTACCTGGTGGGTAACCTGCCCATTTACTGGGGCATGGCCGGCGCCATTTTTGTGTATGTGTTGGTGAAAGTTCTCCAGATTCTGGTTTGGCAGCGTAATGGCGGCATGAACAGACTGATTGATGCGTCCGAGACTAGCCAGGAACGAGCTTCGCAAGCATGGTCGCTTTTCGACCATCATTTCGGCAGCTACGCGCTGGGATGGTTTATCCACTATTTCCCGTCGTTTTTGATGGCTCGCCAGCTCTTCCTACATCATTACCTTGCCAGCATCTACTTTGGCGTGCTGGTGATTGGCCAGGGCATGGAGCTGGTGGTGGAAAGACTGCCCGCCAAACGGGTTTCTCAGGCAATTGTTATTTCCTTTTTGGCCGTCTCGGTGGTTTGGTACGCTTGGTACGCGCCGCTTATCTATGGCACCAGCTGGACCAAGAGCCAGTGCCTGGCCGCGAAATTCCACGAAATGGACTTCGATTGCAATCTCTTCTTTGAAGACAAGAACGAGTATAAGGCTTACGATGAAAGCCTCAGTGCCCCCGGCCAGACCACCCCGCCTGAGCCGGACGCGCCTCCTGCAGAAGACACTGCAGTAGCCCTTCCTATGGACCCTCCACGAGTGGGTGACGAAGAGACGCCGGAAGCGGTTCCCTACGTACCTGACTCCAACAATGCTGAGCCGGAGTCTATTTAGTTCTTTACCCGTTTTTAACTCTACTTTACTTCCCGTGTCCGTATAGGCCCACTTAACATTAAAATTAACAATTAATGGCTGAGGCTGCTGCTGTTATTTATGAATTCATGTTTACAGGCCGGAAAGGCATCGACCCGTTCACATTAATCGCGCTTCCAAGACAATCTAGGGGCGTAGCTTTTGGCCGAGTAGATACCACCGTAGCCCTGGGTAGTATTCCAGGCCTCAATGTAACAGATCAGGGCGGTTGCAATGGCCATTTCCCGGTTCACTTGCGCCTCGTTGACCCGCAGATCGAACCCCCGGCGGTTCGGGTGCAACTTCACCTCGGCCAGCCGCTCCCGGACTTCGGCATCCTTCTGGCCGTAGTTCCGTACCCGCTCCAGATACTGGCCCTTGGTGGTCCACTGGTAGGTGCTGCCGTCGGTCAGTTGGAATATGCGGTACTGGTCCAGCGCATCAACTTTGTGGTCGACAACATGCCATCCCAGTTCCATTTCTGAGGAATCGGCCGTCTTCAGCACAAGCACATTGCTACGAAGACCAGCCCGGAGAGTGCCAATAGGCTTATCATCCCCCTTTATATACATTTTGTAGGCGCCCTTGACCGCTCGGGACCGCGTCATGTGGTAAAGACGATCAGCATACACTTTGGGGCCGGGGACACTATCATCGAAGACACTAAAAGTCTTAGAACCGGTGCCAAACTCTTTGCGCACCGAGTATGTCTTGGCACCGTCACAAAGGTCAACGATAGTCGGCGTGTAGTGGCTGTCGTCGCGATGGACACTCATGACGGCCGCGCGTGCCTTCACGATCGGCCGCATGATCGGACTTAGAAATAGTTCGACAGGCATTTGAGGTATACGGGTCGATATTGGCTGTCAAGCGGTTTAAATGGGTGATTGGTTTTTCATGCAGGTACATGCTGCATTTCGCATGCAGGGATGCTATAGCAATACCATAAACGAGTCATCAGCCGAACAATGAGATGGAATTCATGTAGTAAGGATATGCTAAACGGGTGGAAATATAAGAAAAAAATATAATAGTAGAGCTAAAAAGCATAAAAAAGGATTGCCACCTAGCGGAATTGAACCGCTGACCTTTGCATCCCGGCTTAAGTACAAGTGCAACGCTCTACCACTAAGCTAAGGTGGCTTCGAATCACGCGTGGGGAATTTTTAATTACCCGATATTGGTATTTCCACTACGCCACGGCAGCCGAAATTTTCATGTAAGAGATCCGACCCCTTGTGTACCACTTCTAGGGATCTCCCACGGCTCTAGAGGCTACGCCTCTCTACAACTAACTATGCGATGCTACGCATCGCACCAGAAGTGGCGTGTACAAAGGTTCCTAACTAATAGTATAGTTCCACTTATATACTCAGGATACACGTGATACAGCCTACTAGGGTGTACACTCGTATCCCTTAGACTCTCCCCTCCTTAAGAAGAAGC
>JAKTTL010000071.1:0-12186 GCA_030581455.1 Wickerhamiella allomyrinae
TTGTATAATGGGTAAACAAGTTTAATATATTAGCAAGATTATAAATTATAATCATAAAGAAATTAAAATATCTCTATATTAGTTAGTATATCCCGGCGTCTGCGGCTCCTGCGCATGCCGCGGCGTGCGCGCCGGAGTCATGCCCGCAAACGGCGCGGCAATGGCCCGCGACCCGCGGGTGGGCGTGCGGGCCGGCGTGGCCACCGACTCCGCCTGCGCGCGCGACGACACCACATGCACCTTGCGGCCTTGTCGACCGGACCCGCGCATGGGCGTAGTAGGCGGGAACAGCACCCGGCGCCGAGGCGTGGTGCCGGGCGTCATGAGATGGCGCACGCGAGGCGTTTGGGTCGGCGACTGCAGTTGGGCTTTGGAGTGGGCCCGCTTGGCGCCGTACAGCGCCTCGTGCTCATCGTGGTCGCCGTGCTGCGGCGTTGCTGGCGTCGTCACAGCCTCCTGACTCGGAGGTGTTGACGGCTCCATCTCAATCAAGATGTGCGTAGGGATTACTTTGCGTAAGGTTATGTGTATCTTATGGGGGTGGACCCATAAAGCAGGGGGGGGCGGGTTGGGGGCTGGCACGGGTTAGGGGCCAGTTTGAAGCGCCCGATGCAGTGATGGGGGTCCACTAGAATCATAGTTTGTTGGAATGATCTGGGTATGTATTGGCAATATTTGCTAGCCAAATAATCTGCAGCATTCTGCAATGATTGTTTAGCACCCGGTGCTGTTCCTATGCTTGCTGGACGGCGAGTTGCCAGGGGGTCATCAATTAGTGGCAAGGGTATGGGCACGGGCAGGGCAGGGAACCACCCGGCCCAGTCAACCCGGGATCAGGACTGCCCTTTGCAGAGACTCCAAAGGCTAGGGTCGCGTGCCCTCCCCCAGATAGACCCAGACTCACCACCCGGCTGTTCTTGTTGTCATTTCCATGCGCTCGCGCATCAGTTATATCGTCGAGGATGTGGAAAATATTCCCATCCGCGTCAGCGAGGACGGCTCGACGATACAGCTCGACAACCTCACGGCCGCAAAGCATGTGCGGACCATCACGCCCGCGGGCCGACCAACGTCGCTGTCGTCAGGTGTCCATATATCGTGGGTCCAAGATAGACCAGTGGGTATGCCCTTTGACTTCCCAGTGGAATACGGGTTACATGTTGACGCCGAGCCAGGCACCGACTGGACGGCTTTAGCGGCCTGGCTGCTTGAATGTGGTATTCATATAGATCCCACCCAGGTGGTAGAGACCGAGAACTGGGATTCGTTTGTGGCTGCAGATAAGCCTTCTTTCAAATGCTTGGCGAATGCCGGTATCGATGCTACTGAAGCCTCAGCTGTCCGCATTTCCTTTGGCTATACCGATAATGTGCCCGGAACTGGCCCCGACGACCTTATACAAGAAGCATGGTACCCATTGGCCCAGTATACTGAAACCGTGCATAAACAGGGCGACAAAACCGAGGTAGGCATTCTTAGCATCGAGTCCACCAGTGTGCCCGATGATATATCGGTGTTTGGCATTGTACGCAACCTCGACGTCGAAAACGCGGCTACCCGCATTCTGTTCCATCATATCCCGGTTATGCGGTCCATTGACGCCGTTGCCAAGGGCTGGTTTATTGAGCCGTACGGTTTGCACCCGCATTACGGTTTACAAGTCGAGATGGCGGAGCATGTCGAGCCTCCCTACGACTGCCGGCTCTATGCGAAGCTTGACCTGCCAAAGTCGCTTTTTGTCGACCAGTACCAACTCGAAGATCTTCCGCGGATGAATCCACCATCCCAGATGCTAGGAGTATGGGGCGAGCTCGATTTAGAGGCGCCGGTGTGGCAGGTCAGTCGCGGCTCAGTTGTGATTCTTAGACTAGATGGGGGCATCAACGATACCTATCAGATCCCGCTGCATTTCCGGTATGAGCAACCTAATGATAGCGGCGTGGTCATTCATGAAATGCCTGCTCCGCTGGTGTTCTGGGCCTGTCAAGCTGACCTCCCGCTCGAGCATGTGCCCGGTTTAGGCTTTGAATCCATTTTCCCAGATGATACCGCTTTCTACATAGCAGACGCCCAGTCCACAACCTACAGGATCCCTGCCATCACTCCTTGGAAACTCGACTTTTCCATTGCGGTGACCTGCATTGTTGTGCTGTTAGGGGCGTTGTGTATATTGGCCACGGTTGTGCGTCGGGTTACCGGCAAGCAGCCGGTAAAGGCCAAGCAGGAGTAGCTTGGTTATTTGTTTTTATAAATCTTACCATAGAGATATCTCGCTAGAGGAATGCTAAAAGTATATAAATAAGGGAGGAATCAATTGAATCTGAACAGATCCTGGAGGTTCTTATCGGCAACAAGCCCGCCCAAGTCACCAATGGCAGTGCTTTGAAGCTCAGATGAGATCCTTTGGAGACCTTGTTGTAACCCTTGGAGATTTTGCGGGTTCGAGCGGCGCCGTGTCTTTTCAAAAGTGCGCCGGCCCTTTTTGATCTGGTCGGTTAGATCAACTAACTTCTTGATTTGATATGGAGACTGGTCGCGACGAGATTCGGCCAACAACTCTGTCCAGTAGCGATTCCACACTAAATCAAACACAGGCTCGTCCAGCGAGGTACTGAAATATGAGACTTTCAGCGGATAGTACCGGTCCCAGTAGGGTCCATACACCTCTTGATTGTGGCTGCGTTCGTCTGGGCTCAGGTTGCTTTTAGGAATATATCCTTCCGGGTAAGTGCGGAAGGCGCCAATATCGACTTTGCCGGAAGATTGCGTGCGAATAGGGTCTATAACAATAGCGAGGAACGGGTCCTGGAAAGTCTGGTTTTGCTGCTGGGTGCCTACATCAATTCGAGATAACCAGCAGCCATATCCAGGATGAGAATGGTACCATCCACATATATTGTCGGCGCGGCCAACTGCCTGCTGGCTTTCCAGGTATTGCACCATATATTCGTAGGCCTCGCCCATGGCATTCACGCGGGTTTCCGTGGCCTCGACAGGAAGGCCATAGCAGTCGAGCACAATAAACGCTCTGCCAACGATTTTGCCCGTCAAGACTCCCATGATTTCCTCGTGCTTGCCCTGCTGAGCATGTAAAGCCATGCGGACAAGGGCCAGCGACGAGATGCGCACCTCTTCGAAGAACTCGGGGTCTTTCCGCCAGGGGGCATCTTTGAGCAATTGCTTTTGGGTCTCGGATTCGTTTGCATACAGCGTATCGGTAGGCTCTATGTCGTCGTCGGTCATAGCGATATCTTGCGACGACATGGCTAGTTGACTAGGCTGGGGGTGAGGGTTTGGCCGCGATAGGCAACCCTTTCCAGGCCCGCCCGAGCGGCCATAGTCATGCAATGCTGGGCATCAGACTTGGCCGGAATTCACTTTTGGGGAAACAAACTGGTTATTCTAATCGAATAGTGATATTTAGCACCTCTAATTGCAATAAACTCTATCTTATTCACCGACCTAACACGCAAAATCGCCCGCGTGTTTCGTCTCCCCTCCCTAACCCCCTACCCTTATTTGGGGTCGTAACCGTTAGTGTTCCCTGAAATCGGTGTCGAGTTGTCGGGTGAATAAAAACCACAAAAAAACAACTTTGTTCCAACCCCACCAAACTATGGAACAACCTAGCAAACCTGTTGCTAGTAAGGCGGCAATACATGACTTGCGGGTCCCGCCTATGCGGAGACAGCCGACTATTCCCGCCGACAGCTGGGGTCTCCGGTCGGTTCCGGGCGTGTTGTCGGACTTCCAGCGGCATACGTCGCACACCGTGCATCCTAGTCCAGGATTGCCTCAAAAAGAAGGACCTCTATCCTATCTCCGCACTGTTCCTGCCCTTATAGCGCTGCCTACTGCGCTCTGCTCTGCGCAGCACGTGGCCGAAGTGGCCGGCTCGGCGGTGACGATTCTGCTGGTTACGGGCATTGTGATGGCCGGCTCTGGCCCCGTAGCGGCTTTGGACGGCCAGTTGCGGACATCGCAGAACCGCAAGAATACCATTAAGATGGTATT
The DNA here is from genome assembly GCA_030581455.1 of Wickerhamiella allomyrinae. Taxonomy (NCBI): domain Eukaryota; kingdom Fungi; phylum Ascomycota; class Dipodascomycetes; order Dipodascales; family Trichomonascaceae; genus Wickerhamiella; species Wickerhamiella allomyrinae. The sequence goes on from JAKTTL010000071.1 coordinate 4,015, forward strand.
GGGCGTAGCCGCTAGCGTTTTAGCCGCATCGGCTCTGCCCGTGGGATGGGTAGTTGCGGCGGGAATTGCTGCTAGTTCGCTGCGACTGGTTGGTGGTTATAGTAATAATAACCGGAAATACTTATGGGGCGCGTGGGCGGTGTTACTTGGCTTGTGGAAACTCATTGAAGGCGATATCTATGCCGGGGCCGGTTTGGCGGGCGGGGTATACATGTTTTGGTGGCTTTCCGGCAACGATGCGCAGATCGACCCGCTGCTCAGTTTGACCAGCGGAATTGGTATGCTTATTGGCGCCTTCGTACTTTTCTCGCCGGCGGTTCCCGTGATTATTGTGACTGCGATCGCCGCTGCCGCCTACGGAGTTTTCCTCCTTGTGCGTCGCGATATCTATGCGTCGCGCTTCAATGCGGTTGCGGGCGGTATGAGCACGTTTGCGGTTTTGCATGCCTTTCATTTCGGGCCTGGGTCGCCGTTTTCGTTGCTGGCTATCCTGCCTACAGTAGTGATCCCTATGAACGAGCAAGACCCCGAGAGCGATGTGGCCGAAAAGGATAAAGACCATGTCCACAGCCACACCACTGCGTCTGTGCTGGACTCGATTCTGGCCCATAACGATACTCGCAACATCTTTTATTTCTTCCTGCTCAATTTCAGTTTCATGCTGGTGCAGTTGTTGTATTCTATTCTCTCCCACTCTCTAGGCCTGCTTTCCGATAGCATCCACATGTTTTTCGACTGCGTGGCCCTCCTTATTGGTTTGGTAGCGTCGATTCTGGCTAAACTGCCGCCGTCGGCTCGGTTCCCTTACGGCTTGGCGCTGGTGGAAACCGTTTCCGGGTTTGCCAATGGATGTCTTCTGCTATCGATTTCGGTAGGCATCATTTTCGAGGCGATCGAGCGACTTTATCACCCCGTAGAGCTTGAAAAGGTCGCAGAGCTTATGATTGTGAGTGTCCTGGGGTTGTTGGTGAACATGGTCGGTATCTTTGCCTTTAACCATGGCCATGCTCATGGCCATTCTCACGGCCATTCCCATTCGCATACCCCTGCGCCGGCGCCTGTTGTTCATGCCCATTCTCATGACACGCATTCGAGTCATTCTCATGACACGCACTCGAGCCATTCTCATGGTGATAGCGAGTGTAACGGCAGCCACTCCGATAGCCATACCCCTGCGAGTCATACCACTCATACGAGTCATGATACTCATGTGAGCAGCCATGAAAGCGATAACCTGCACGGGATTTTCCTCCATATTGTCGCCGATACCCTGGGGTCTGTGGGCGTGATTATCTCTACTGTCTTAACCTACTACTTCAGCTGGCCTGGTTTTGATGCAGTGGCGTCGCTGATTATTGCCGTGCTGATTTTTGTTTCCGCGTTGCCGCTGGTGATCAGCTCGGCGAAAACGCTTTTGTTAGGTCTCAACCTTCAGCAGGAATATGATCTTCGCGATACTCTAAACGACATCTCTACCACGCCAGGAGTAGTTTCTTATACTCTGCCCAAGTTTTGGTCCGACGGCCAAGGCATTCGCGGGTCACTACATGTTCAGTGCACGCCCGGAATTGGACCCACCGTTCGGGAGCGAGTAGAGACCAAACTGCGGGAAGCAGGCATAGAAAAGCCGGTGATTCAGATCGAAGACAGCGGCTAACTTTTTTAAAAATATTCGTTTAATATAACCTTCTTAAATAAATCCAGTCCAAAGGTGACAGTCATTCGACCCAACCTTAATCATGTCTCGAGTAGGTGTTCTGGTGATGGGCCCTGCCGGAGTAGGCAAATCCACGTTCTGCTCCAGTTTGATCTCGTATATCACTTCACAAGGACGCAAGGCACACATAGTGAATCTGGACCCTGCGGCCCAGCCCAAAGACTATGAGTTTTCGGTGGACATTAAAGACTTGATTTCGCTGGACGATGTCATGGACGAGCTGGATATGGGCCCGAATGGCGGCTTAATGTATTGTTTTGAGTTTCTGATTGCGAATCTGGACTGGTTTGACCAGGAGATCGGCGAGTACGACGAGGACTATTTAATTTTCGACTGCCCCGGCCAGATCGAGCTTTATACCCATTTCGGCGCCGTGCCGACGCTAATCAAGCATTTGACCGACCAACTGAACTTCCGGCTATGTGCTGCATACCTTTTGGAGGCGCCGTTTGTTCTCGATAGAGCAAAGTTCTTTTCGGGCGTGCTATCGGCCATGAGTGCGATGATTCTGCTGGAGACGCCGCATATCAATATTCTCAGTAAAGTCGATCTTCTCAAAGACGTTCCTAAACGCGAGCTCAAACGATTCCTTAATACTGATGCCCTTTTGATGGCTGATGAGGCCAATGATGAGATGAATCCTCGCTACTATGATCTTTCCAAAGCGATTGCTAACCTAACGGAAGAGTTCGGCATGGTGCAGTTTCTGCCATTGTATGCGAAAAACACCGATTCTGTAGCCACGATTGTGAGCCATATCGACGATATCACGCAGTGGTCTGAGAGCCAGGAGCCGAAAGAGCCTGACGATGAGGTCGAGATCCCTGACGATGCTATTTAGTCCAGAATTCGGCTAAGACTTTAAAACTTTTCCCAAATTATTACGCTAATATATTTTAGTGTGATTTAGTGTGCTTTAGTGCTTTAGTGCTTAGCTCGTACATAGAAATGCATAGTTCATATCCTGTAACCAGACTTATCTAGTCAGTCTAGTCAGGCAGCTAGTCAGCCCAACAGACTAAGCGAAATGGTGGAAATCAGTGAAGTCAAAAGCACCGTGAACACCGCGCGCGATCGCGCCGCTGCACACACGCATATCAAGGGTCTCGGTTTAGACGACGATGGGATTGCGAAACAGATCGACGCTGGCTTTGTTGGCCAGCAGGCGGCCCGGGAAGCGTGCGGGGTAGTCGTAGACATGATCAAGGCCAAGAAGCTCAGCGGCAAGGCGTTGCTGCTGGCGGGCCCGCCCGGCACCGGCAAAACCGCGTTGGCGCTGGCGATTTCCCAGGAACTGGGCACGAAAGTGCCGTTCTGTCCTATTGTGGGCAGCGAGATCTACTCGGCGGAAGTCAAGAAAACCGAGGCGTTGATGGAGAATTTCCGGCGCGCTATTGGTATTCGCATCAAGGAAACCAAAGAGGTTTACGAGGGCGAGGTCACCGAGCTCACGCCCGAGGAAACAGAGAACCCGCTCGGCGGATACGGCAAGACGATCTCGCACGTGATTGTGGGCCTCAAGACCGCCAAGGGCACCAAACAGCTGCGGCTGGACCCGTCAATTTACGAGAGTATTCAGAAAGAACGTATTGCCGTAGGCGATGTGATCTACATCGAGGCCAATACCGGTGCTGTCAAGCGCGTGGGTCGCAGCGATGTGTATGCGACCGAGTTCGACTTAGAGGCCGAGGAGTACGTGCCGCTGCCCAAGGGCGATGTGCACAAAAAGAAGGAGATTGTGCAGGACGTGACGCTGCATGATTTGGATGTGGCCAACGCGCGGCCGCAGGGCGGCCAGGACATCATGTCGATGATGGGCCAGCTGATGAAGCCGAAAAAGACCGAGATCACCGAAAAACTGCGGCTGGAAATCAACAAAGTGGTGCAAAAGTACATTTCGCAAGGAATCGCCGAGCTGATTCCGGGCGTGCTGTTCATCGACGAGGTCCATATGCTCGATCTCGAGGCGTTCACCTACCTGAACCGCGCTTTGGAGTCCCCGATCTCGCCCATTGTGGTGCTGGCCACAAATAAGGGCATGACGGCCGTCCGTGGCTCGGAAGACATTGTGAGTGCCCACGGCATTCCGCCCGATCTTATTGACCGGCTGCTGATTATCCGCACTCTTCCTTACTCCCCCGAGGAGACCAAGGCGATCATCGAACGCCGGGCCAAGATCGAGGCGTCTCCTTTGGAGCCCGCGGCTCTCGACAAGCTCGCCGATACTGGCGTAGCCACGTCGCTGCGGTATGCGTTGCAGCTGCTGGCTCCGGCGTTCATTCTTGCCGAGGCGAATGGCCGCACTTCTATAGACACTCAAGACCTTGACGAGGCGGGCGACCTGTTTTTGGACGCCAAGCGCTCTGCCAAGGCATTGCAGGGCAATTTATCGTACTTGTAGATAGTGGATTGGTGTAATGATATCTAGAGTTTTGAGGTTATACCTGAGGAATGGCTTCGCCGTCGCCACGAGGATCGCTTCCGGCATGGTAAACTAGTCTTCCTTTTTGTTTGGACTGCACAATCACTTGGCCGCGGCCAAATAGCCCGCGTTTGCTGCCGGTAATAACATTAACCAGATGCCCCTTTTCTTCCAAAGCAGCTACCACCTCGTCACTGAAGCCTTCTTCCAGGTTGACGAGAATACGCTCGGAGGCAGGGATCTCGCCGCTATCGGGATAAGGCGAAATACACACGCGAGGCGCGTCCAGAGCCTGCTGAGGGTTAAGCCCGAACAGCCGCAGGTTCAGTGCGACTTGGACGTGGCCTTGCGGCTGCATGAAACCGCCCATCACGCCATAGCTGGCATACAAATCGCTGCCCTTGGTGAGCATGGCAGGAATAATGGTGTGATAAGGCCGTTTTCCCGGTCCAAGAGTGTTGCGAGTGTCTTTCCGGAGATAGAAGTTGCAGCCGCGGTTATGCAGAGCAAAGCCTTGGCCTTTCGGCACGATCCCCGACCCAAATCCATGATAAAGACTAGCAATAATGGAGCACGCATTGCCCTCGTCGTCGGCAACCGTAAAGTACGACGTATCAGAAGCATTTGCTTCCGTTAGCACGCCATGCTCGTACTGCTGGTTAGCTTTATCCGGGCTGAACAACGCTGCCCGCGAGGAAAGGAACTGGTCGCTGAGCAGGCCGTGCAAATCAAAGTCTAAATGGTGCGGGTCGCCAATATAGACGTCTGCGTCTTTAAAGGCGAACTTGAGGGCCTCGACGAGAATGTGCACATACTCGGGCGAATTGTGTTCCAGTTTGGTCAGGTCGATCTTCTTTTCGGCTGCTAGCTTATTGATAATGCCTAGCGCAAGCAGGGCAACAATGCCATGGTTATTAGGCGGCAGCTCGTGTAAAGTCACTTCGTTATCAACGGGAATAGTCAAAGGGTCTAACCAAAGACTGGTATGGGCCTGCAAGTCTTCGTGACTGAGCTTCCCTCCGGCCTGGCGCACTGCATCCACAATAGCGTCGGCAACGGGGCCCTCGTAAAAGCCCTTTTTACCGTCTTTGGCAACCCGTTCATAGACTTTAGCCAGATCCTCATTGATAAACAGCTCGCCTTCAACAGGGGCTTTGCCGTCTACCAGCAGCTCACTGCCGTACTGGGTGCCCTGCAGTTTAGGTACACATGCTTTCCATAATGTAGCACAAATAGCCGACACGGGGAACCCATCGCGGGCAATATCAATAGCCGGCTGCAATACCTGCTGGCGAGTGAGTTTGCCATTGGACCATTTGTCCAGCAGATCGCACCACCCCGCGGGAGCACCCGGCACCGTCACGGCTACGCCGGAAGAAACCGGGAGATGATCACCATCAAACCCTTGCCAATCGGCCGGAACCAGCGACGAGGCCGACTTACCGGAGCCATTAAACCCTTCGACCTTGCCGGACTTGGCGTCGTAGTACAAACAGAACACATCGCCGCCAATGCCCGTCATCATAGGCTCGGTCACGCCCATGGCAGCGGCCATGGCCACGGCAGCCATTGCGGCATTGCCGCCCTGCTCGAGGATTTTAACGCCGGCCGAAGCGGCCAGCGGCTGAGTTGCCGCCGCCACGCCTCGGGTGGAGTGCACTACTGAGCGACGAGACGGAAATCGGATATTCTCCATTGAGTCAGAACGATGCCCCGCATCCCTGCCCTTATGCATCCCATTGCATCATCGCCATAGGGCTCCCTGTGAATCCAGCGGAATCCTAAATCCTAGTGAATCCTAGTGAATCCTAGTGAATCCTAAATCCTAGCATCTGTAGACATCTACATTATTTTATAATACCTACAAAAGACGGCCTAGCTCGGCTACTTCATTGACAAACGCCGACGGCGATAATAAGCTGGTGGAGCCGTAGGTGACCTTCTTGCCCGGGGTGTTTTTCACCCAGTCCTGGACGTTGGCGTACTCGAAGTAGTTGCCGCCGCCCACCGTGAACAAAATGGCTTCGTTGTGGCTGACCTTTTTGGGCGGCCGCGTCAGCGAGCCGCGCGACTCGCTGGGGTCGAAACAGAGGTAATCGTCGGTAATCGACGACGTGGACGGCTCCAAAATACTTTGGGTGATTTTGGTTAACGGCAGGTCCTTGTTTTCGGGCAGAAAGTTCTTCACGCCCGAGATAATCGACCCGAACCCTTCGGTTAGGGAGCCCTGGTTAAGCTTATCGGTGAGCGCGCCCGTGATGCCGCTCACCCGTTTGAACAAGTCGCTTTGGTGCGATGCTGGCTGCGCGGGCTGGCCGGCCGACGCCGAGACCATGCTCATTTTCGAGATCTCCTTGGTGCGTTTCACAAACGCCAGCGCGGCCATGTCGCAGCCCTGCTCGGCCAACGCGGCTTCCAGCTCCTGCTGGTCGGCCAGCGACAGCTTGGTGCTCACGATAAAGTACACCAGGTACAGCCGAAGCTTGTCCTGCGGGTTGGTAAAGTCCTTGTTCTGGATCAGCTCCAGAATCGCCTGCTTGGACTGCCGCCCGGCCGTCTCCTCGGCCTCGAACAGCTGGGCCAGCCCGCGGTCGCCAATGGCTTTGAGCAGCACAGTAGCGATGTTCATGTGCATATCGATAACCTGTTTGCGCTGAGTGAGCTCGGGCAGGGCCGTAAGGGCCGATTTGAGGTGCACGGCCGACGGCTCGAGATCGGAAACATCCGAGCTGCCCGTAACCCGCTGGGCATCCTGTTTATACTTGGTGAGCGCGGCGTCTAAATGGTCGGCCACCTCGGGGAACGGCAGCCGGAGGTTATCGGCCCAGAACGTATCGGACGGATCAAGATCGTAAGCCTTGACGTCGCCGGTATCGGTGCCGACAGTAATGCGGTTGCGGGTAAAGTCGCAGGTATCGTTGATCAGCGACTGATAAGTCCAGGAGTGCGAGAACATGGACACCAAGTCCACGTTGCGGTCCACAATGACCAGCACGGGCCGCGACGCATCGGACAGCGCGGCGCGCGTGCGCGAGTTGGCCAAGTGCGACCGCAGCCGCTCGTCCAGGCGCTGGGCAATCATCTCGGCAGCGTTCCCGCGCGTGGCCCGGATGATTGGCACCGCCCCGTAGGTCATCAGCACGCTGAACAGCCCCAGCACGACATTGCCGACAATGGCGTCGATCTGGGCCTCGGAAGCGCGCGGGTTTGCTAGGTCGCGGTACACGCCGGGCATCTCCAACGAGAAGATATCCGATTCTAGCATACTGAAGGCCAGGTACTGGTCATAAACCTGGTTAATGCGCGCGGAGGTGTGCAATGTTTTCGACGCGAGATCCTCGAGCAACGGGCGGCTTAACGGCGACACGAAGTTGATACTCCAGCTCTGGTACAGCCCGTTGGCCACGTCCTTGCCAATCAGCGCGATGTTTTCCGCAGTCGGCGACACAAAGTACACGGCAGGCACATCCGGCAAAGGATACCGCTCGCTGTTGAGCAGCATGTGCAAAGTGACGCCGTTGCGGAACAGGTCGTTTACCCGCAAAACGGACGAGATGATGTCGCGGGCCGGTTTATCGAACACCAGCACTTTCCAGGTCGCGGGCGCGATGGCGGTTTCGGAGGCGGCCGACGCGGCGGCCGGAGCGCCCGCATTACCGTCGGCGCCGTCGCGAGCGCCCGGCAGCGCGCCGCCGCGCGGGCCGTTGAAGTTGAGCATCCGCTCCAGAGCGTCTACCTGGTGGCTCCTCAATGACATAACAGACACAACCTGGCGAGCGGTCCCGCTGACGGCAGCAGGGTCATGCTGTCCCAAGCCAGGCTCCCAGCCAAGCTCCCAGCCAGGATATGGCCAGCAATATTTTGGTCAGCTTAATTTAGGCCGCCCGCCCCTGCCCTGGCCTTTATACCCACCTTTCCCACCCTCTCCCCACTCCCCATCCGGGTATTTTTAGGTCGACAAGATGCCAGGACCCGATGGCTCAAATCTGCATAACCGATAGGATGGACCCAATGAAATATATAACCGAACCAC
>JAKTTL010000072.1:0-10853 GCA_030581455.1 Wickerhamiella allomyrinae
GAAAGTAAACAAGTTTCAGGTTTCAAAATAAACTTTTCCTTTTTTCGGTTTTCGGCATTTTCTCGGAAATGTGGTCCGGTAGTGCCTAGTCGGTTTCCTTGACCCCCCCCCACCGAGTGGTTAAAACTAGTCTAGATAAATCTACTCTCTAACAGATTTTTTTTTCTTTTTTTTCTTTTTTGGGCTGTTTGACAAGTCAAACAGCTTCGCTTCGCGATTTCCGCCTAGACTTTTAGACTACCTTCACTAACCCTCCGCGAAGCGGTTACAGGCCGATTTATCGGCCTAGTACCAAAAAAAAGAAAAAAGACAGTCCAAACGCTTTCCGCGAAGCGGGTACAGACCGACTTGTCGGTCTAGTAAGAAAAAAAAGAAAAAGACCCCGGAAAAAGTCAAAATGTTAATGATTTGTATGGAGTAGTTATACTATGCAGAAGGAGATGCAAGGGGGGAGGGTTAGTAGCCGTAGAAGTTCGACATCATGTACATGTCGTTGGCGAACTCGCCGAAATCGGCGCCGACGTTGAACGTGGGCTCGTCCGCGTTCTCGGCGGTGTCGGGCGCCAGCTGCGGCATGATGGAGACCGGGCTGAAGAACGGCGCGTTTGTCCAGACGTCGGCAGATGCCTGGTCGGGGAACAGTTCGGGGAGACCGTTCATGCTGATACTGCCGTTGCGGCTATCAGGGGGGTTCATGGTCGGCTGTACAGGGTTTCCATTGTGGTTCCCGTTATGGTTGCCGTTATGGTTGCCGTTATGGATGGTGGGTGTGGGATTGGAGGTGGAGGGATTGGAGGGATGCGGGTAGAGACCATTGTGAGGATTGAGATCTGGCGAGTAACTTGCCAAGGTGGACCGGCCGGAATGCCCCGGCGTGAGGTTTGGCACGGGGTATTGCGGCCCCGTCTTTTCCTCGGCCGCTTTGGCCTTCAGTTTCTCGTAGTGCTTGTCCAAAACTTCCAGCATGGTGGCCCAGAAATCGCAAAGCGGATGCGACGGAGCCTCCACGCCGTCCGGGATCTCCCGCGATGTATCGCTGATCCGGAATAACGGCAGGTAATGGCGAATCAGCTGGCGGTCAGCGACGCTTTGCTCGTCAAGAGGCCGGGCAATCACCGAGATGAACAAGGTGATAAACGCGCCCGTCAACACGAACATAGCGCCGGAAACAAGCGTGTTGCATCCGCCCGGTTTCGACTTCTCCGCGATCTTCAGCGCCCGGCGCGCCGACTCGGCGCAGACGTCTAAAGCGGTGGTCAAGATATGCGCGTCTTCGTCGGTTACTGTCGACCCGTTTTCCGACGACGAGGTCGTAGACGTCGGCGAGGCGGTTTTCGACGAGTGCCGGCGCAGAAACGCGGCCACAATCGACGGCGAGAACGCGGGAAGACGAAGCAGAATGATCTGGATCTGGTAGAACGTGGTATGCATGGCATAGACGAACTTCATGCGGGAATAGTCCATAAGCGACAAAGGCGTGAAATTGACGTTCCCGCTGTCGTCGAGCTCCAGGTACTCGGGCAGCGACGCTTTCCACTGCTGCAGATCGTGATAAAGCGCGACAGTATCGAACAAGTGCTGGAAACTAGTCCGAGTTTGCGCCTGCACGGAAAACAGCCGGCGGTAGATCTTGCCGTAGACTCGGCACAGCTCGATAAAGTACTTTAAAGGTGCTAAATCCGACTTGGGATCGCAACTTAGCAACTCAGTACTGACTTCTGCATCCGAAAAGAACGGCGGCCGGCCTAATTTGATGGCTAAATCGCGATCAAACGAATAGAAAATCCACCATAACGCTTTACGCCGCTCGCGGGTCTCTTCGTTCAACCCGCGATAGCTTTCAGCGCGGTTCAAGCCCATCGACGACGCCACACTCATCACCATACTGGTTTGGTAGATAACTGCCGATGCCACGCTGCTCTTGGACATGGCCAGAACCACTAGGGCATACCCGCGCAATACGGCCATATTCGGCATAGCCATGCAGCACGTGGACGCGAGATGCGACGCGTTGGTGAGGAACACGTGTTTCTTTTCCCTAAGAAACTCGTCGGAATACTTGAGATTACTGGCAATCTCTTTCCGGCCCATCCACTCGCACATAATCACGGCCGCCGACAATGCTACCAGCTTCCCGGCCGCTGGAATCGACTCGAAATCGCGATTGGCCAGCTCGCGGGCCTCTAAAGCAGTCAAAATCACATGCAAGAAATCGGAATCCACCGTGCAATAGTACAGCAAGCACGTGCGCAAAAACTCGGTATCCACTGGCTGCGGGCGGCTGGCCGCCGCCACGAACTCGTCTAAATTGGTGGTCTGGAACGCCCACATGCGCTGGATCGAATTGCGCAGCTGCTGCGTGAGCGCCTGGTCGCCAATGCGGTTATCGAACCACCACATGCTGCGGGGCGTGAACATCGACAAGCCAATGCCGTGCGTGTACAGATCGCAGTCTTCGGTGCCCTGGACTCTGACCATTTTCTGGTTGAAAATGGGGATATCGTTCTTAGTATCCTCCTCGTCGCCGCTCTGGCTCTCATCAACCGATTGGTCGTCGCCATCGCCGTCGCCGTCGCCGTAGTCATCCAGTGGCGACGCCGACGAGTCCGAACCCGACTCGTCGTCGTTGGTATACCGCGGGTGTTTCAAAGTGTGTTGCTCAAACGTGCGTTTGCCCACCAATGCGCCGAGCATCTGCTCGATCCGGTCCAACCGCGACGAGGTATCCTGCCGCTTGGCCGGACCCACTTTGCGGCGGTGGTCGGTGTAGCTGCATTGCAATTTGGAGTTATGACAGTTCGTACACGACGGCCGCTCCTGATCGCAGCGGATTTTCTTGCGCCGACAGGCGTCGCATGCCAATAATGCCCTTTGTCGTTTGCGAGCCATGTGGCGCCTTGGGTTTGTCACTGGGAGGGTCCTTCCTTACCTGATGGCCGGACCCACAATGGTCGCCCCCAAGTAGTCAGCCGTTTGCTCTTTCTCATAGCTATACAGTCCCTACAACCATAGTGTTTTTTAGCTTTTTCTTTCTTTTTTTCTTCTTTTTTCTTTTCTTTTTTCTTTTTTTCTTACTAGGCCGACAAGTCGGCCTGTAGTTCCGCTTCGCGGAAAGGAATAGGTCCTTAATTGCAGGTTCTCTCCGCGAAGCGGTTACAGGCCGACTTGTCGGCCTAGTACGAAAAAAAGAAAAAAAAAAAAGAGGTACTAACCCCGAAGCAGGCGAAAGAAACACTAATGTTTACTGACATTAAAGCACAGACACAAGTACTAAGAGATTCTCTCTACTAGGTTCTATCAAATTACCACTTGCGGCCCATCAGCAGCACCTGGAACTTGTCGTACAGCGAGATGACACCGGCGCCGGCAACACCACGCAGCACGTTGGCGCCGCAGCCCTTGAACAGCGAGCCCACGCCCTCGGTGGCCACGATCTGGCGGAAGGCATCGAACGACGACTTGTAGTGGGTCTTGGTACCCGAGGTCATCATCATACGACGACGCACGGTGTCCAGAGGGTAGGAAGCAATACCCGAGGTGATGGTGACAGCCCAGCCCAGCAGGAACGAAGCGCCCAGGTTGTTGGCCAGAGGACCCACCAGCAGAATGGGCTTGAGCGAATCGTAAAGACCAAAGTACAGACCACGGTACACGACAATACCGACCACAGAGGGGCCGAAACCACGGTACAGACCAGCAATACCATCGGAAGCCAGCGTCTTCTTGTAGACATCCAGCAGACCGTTGAACTGACGCTCACCGCCGCCCTTGGACACCGACTTGGCGTCGTTGGCCAGACGGGTACGGGCGTAATCCAGCGAGTACACAAACAGCAGCGAGGTGGCACCGGCAGCACCACCGGCAGCAATGTTCTTAGCAAACTTGGTCACGGTGGACTCGTCCTTAGAAGCCTTGAACATGGCCTTGAACTTGTCCTTGAAGGCAAAGTTCAGGGCCTGTGTGGGGAAGTACCGCAACACGTTGGCGGTGTTACCACGCCACAGCGAAGCCACGCCCTCATCGGCGATGGTACGGCTGAAGGCATCGCCAATACCGCGGTACTTGCTGCTGAGACGGCCCTGCTTGATCATCTCGTCCTGGTTCTGGATCAGCAACTTAATCCGCTCAATGGGGGCGGCGGCCGTCTTGGAGACGGCGGCCGACACACCACCCATGAGGAAATCAACAATGAAGTTAGAATCCTTCTTTTCAGCCATTTGTGAAGATGGGAAAGGGGGGACAACCTGGGAGACTTGTCATTTATATAATCCTCGAGAAATTTTCAGCCTCTGATGGTGATTGGTCAACTTGCGGTAGTGGTTAGGGTCAACGCACCCGCCCTCCCTGGCCCCGCGAGGGGCTGCGCTGGCCAAACCGGGCAACCATATATCATTATCGCGGTGGTGTTGGTGGGGCTGGCGATATTATTCTATTAGCTACTAGTTATCTCTTTACTGCTTATGTCTATTTTTATTCCCAGGCCCTGGGGCTTCCCCGCACATGGGGGGTCGCCGACCCGCCTAGGCTTGCCCTTGGATGCTAACCCTGGGCACTGCAAACGCGACCATAATTCGGTTTTATTGCCGCGCTGGGTCTGCTGACCTGCAGCACCAGGGCTAGGGTCAGAGCTGCCTATCTCCCTCGCCTTGCGCTTCCGGCTAGCCGCCCGTACTGATCGGCCAGTACCTGTTCCTGGTATTTTTACGCTTTATATACTTTAAACTAACTTGTCTCCATCGTTCCCGCTTCCTCCGCGTCAAATCTCCCTGCTCGGGCCCAGCAATATCGCCGGCTATGCTGGGGTCTCGGCGGAAATCTGCAATTGATGAGAAAGCCGTGGCCGACCCTGGCTGCCCTGCATATAGCCAAGGGCGGCGTGAAAAATCTCTATAAATGGCCGCACGCGACCCGGCAGTTGGTTTCGATGGGGCGGCCGTGGTCGCCGGTGGTTTTTGATGATCGCTGCACCCATATGGCCGCTGCCCCATCCTGCATCCCGCCTGTGCTGCAGGCTGCCTGTCCTGGCTTTGTCTTTTTTTATCTGCATTGCATCATCGCACATCTGGCGGCATGCCGACCTTTCCCGCGGAGCCGCCGGCTAAAAAAAGACTAAAAAGAAACAACCAAATGAAGAAAACTATTGTATTTTAAGGTATTAAATCCGTCCAACTCGCCCTACTCGCCCAACTTGGCCTACTCGACCCCGGCTTGAAGGGGCCTTTCGAGGTGCCCCTGGAAGACTGGCTAATTTAGCCACCTGAGATGCACTGGCAGGCCGATGGACGGGTTGGGGCGCGGCAGGCATCTTTTTCAAAGCTGTTATCCGGTTCGTGTGTGTAGTAGCTTCCGAAAGCGCATATGTAGACTGCGACCGTCGCACTGCCGACTGGGTAGGGCGTGCATACGACGGCACATCACAGTGGATTTCCAGTGGCCGGCTTGGCCGACTTGGCCGACTGGACCGACTGGACATTGCGGTTTGAGATACAACCGGTTTGGCTGCTTTGCTAGTAGCTGTCGGTTTCGGCCGAGTGGGTGTCGGCGCTTCAATTGGCATAGCTGTGCGTCGACGCTTTGACGGGCTCTCCAGCAAATCGCCAGACCGTTTATCTGGAGAAACAGGAACAACCGGCTGCTCAACAGCCTTTTGAATCTTAGGCTTGCTATCAATGGCCGGCATGCGCTCGAACATCCGCAGATGGGCTCTGTTCATCCGCCGCCCGTAGCTGGTAGGCGATCTTGTTGATCTCGATGATCGGCCCAAAGCAGATGGCGACGATGTCGATGGCGAGCGCGGCATATCAAACACGTTCTTTGCTTTCGCCTCCAGGAATTGCTTGGCCCGCGCGTCGATTTCCAAAAGGACTTTGTCGTTAGTGGAGAGAAAGTCGCTGATTTTCGAGCCTGCCGAAAACTTTAACGCGCCAGGCACTTTCACAGGTTCTTCCGGTAAACCTGCCGAACGCCCCAGCGCGCATTTCTCGGCGCCCGCATTGACCGCGCTCAAGTCGGGGTAAAGACCCATATCACACAGAAGGAAGGACGGATCGGGCAGTCCCAAGTTATCCCAAACAGGCAATTATCCCAATCAGGAAGTATGTAAACATGGCCCCATCGCCTCTTTGGGCCACCGTACTTGTTCACTATTCTATATTTATTTCTACGCAAATAGTCTTTTTTTTTCTTTTTTTCGGCTGTTTGACAAGTCAAACAGCTTTTCGCTTCGCGAAACTGCTAATTACATGGTTTTTTCCGCGAAGCGGTTACAGGCCGACTTGTCGGCCTAGTACGAAAAAAAAAAGACAAAAAAAGAAAGAAAAAAGAGACAAAAAACAAGAAAAGAGTGGATTAAAATAGAAAAGAAAGCCAGAGGAGGTCTACAATCTCAAATAAATAAGATGCAAATGTCTATATACAAAGGGCCCTCACATGAGGTTGAGCGGCTGGACAAGCTCAAGGCTTTCGGCCTCGATGTCGGCCGGCTCGCGGTAGAGTCGCAGCTGCACGCCTTCAGGAAGCGATTTGCGGGCGGCTCCTACTCTTAGTTTCCAGTTGTGCAGCCGCTTGTCGACCGCCTCGGGCCGCTCGTAGTCGCTGTAATCTTGAGAAGACGAGATGATCATAGGATCGGGTCGATCTGTGCGAAGCGTGCCTTGCGAGCTAGGAGGCGTCAATTGCGAAGGGCTCTGAGTAGGTGCTAACGAATGGGCCGGGTGAGTAGGGGGAGGAGGCAGCGGGTTAGTGGCCGGTCGGGGAGGAAGGCGAGGAGGATGGACTAGTTTGGAGACCTTATTGGAGGCACACATCGCGGCTGCCGATGCTCTAGAGGTCGTCATGCCGAACACTGCGTCGGCGACGCCGCCGCCGTAAGTGTGTTTTGCCGCCTCTTCTGCGCGGCGCTCGTCGCGGTTTTTCGGTTCCGGCACCGGCTTGCGTTTGACGAGAAAGTCCGGTTTAGGAGGCCGCGGCGGCGCTGCTTGGCCTTTAGAGTTGACAGGCCGGCTATCGGCGGCCGAATCGGCGTCGGTGGGGTCGGCGGATTCGACGGATTCGGCGGAGTCCAAGGTGGAGGCCAAGGTGGAGTTATTAGTGGAGTCCACTGCCGAGTCCAAGGCGGAATCCAAGTCAATGAGGTCCGGCACGTCCGGATCGGCAATCGCCTGCGGCGTCTCGTTGAGAATATCCAGGTCCTTTTGCGACGGCGAGGTGATGTCTCTAATATAGATGGCCAGGACCTGGGTAGGGAACTTGCAGGCCATGTCCACGTAGGCCTCGAGGTCGCTTTCGCCCGAATCACCGATAAGAATGAATTTGCGGAACGGGAAGTCTTTGGCCAGTTTCTGTAAAGTCGACTTTTTGCGGGTGGCTACCGGTTCTAAAAGCCCATTTAGCAACCCTTGGTAGTGTTTGAGATGAATGCTTCCGACCGGGAAGTGATGATAAGCCAGGAAATCAGCAATTGGTTGATATAACATCCACGGCGAGTTGGAGACATAGTGGAAACTTGCTCCGCGGTTCTCTAAATGTTTATACCAATCGCTGACGCCGTCGAGCTGCACTTCCGAGTAGTCTTTCACAAACACATTCTGAAGCACTTCGCGCTTACCACCGGTCACCCCGGTATGTTTAATGGTATCGTCTATGTCGCTGATCACACTTACACCTTCGGCAGGCATGAACAGCGGGCGAGTGCTTGTTTCCGCGTCGCCGGTCGTCACGTTGATCTCGCAGGGTTTAAAGGGCACCTCGTAGTTATGATCAAAGTAGCCGCCGTCGTCGGTCATGGAATAAAACACCTCGCTCTTTTTGGGTCCTTCGCCCGAAACCAAAATCGTGATCTCGCGCTGGCCAAGACTCTTATGCAGAACAGCCGCCATGCGTTCCCGTAATGGACTGGGGCCTGGCGACCTTGTCCGGAGCGTTGATCGGTAAGGAGACGGCGACAAACTTCGGCCTGTTTGCTCGACGGAATCGGCCACCTCGGCCTCAATGTCGATTAACGGGATATCTAACGTCTGATTGGACCGTTCCGAGCCCGACCCGGACCCCGACCCGGACCCGGTGCCGCAAGTATCGGGCCGGGTGGGGGCTCCCACGATCCGTTCGGCCGTAGCGACCATAATGCGGTTTTTGCGGGTCATTGTGCCGGGCGAAAACAGCCATCCGCGCACACTTACCATGTAGTGGCGATTATCCGGATTACGGCGCACGTATGATGGATATAACACGAATTTTTCAGGCAGGTACTTTGTGTCTTGTTTAGCGTCGTCGCCAAACTCGCTAGAGCGGGGCATCTGCCGCACCGACCGGATCAGGTCGGAAACCTGGTTAAGGGGCTGGTGACGTAGCCAGAACTCGGCCATCCTGGAAAGACGGGTAGGTGGATGGCGGCTAGTAGCTATACGGAGCAACCGGTTTAGACGGGACTTGAGATGCGACAGTGTGTCAGCTTTGCATTAGTTAGGGGCGGTTATGGAGTTTAGTAGTTGGCAGGAAGGGTAGCATTGGGGGGCGGGGCGGAAAAGAATCTGAAATTTTAATTATAGAATTATCGATTTTAGGTATAGTTTAGTTGGATTTAGTCGGTTGGAAGATTGATCGGATGCTTGGTGGTAGTTGTTATTGGCTATGGCCTTTGGTTTATTTGGCTTATTTGGCTGGGCGTTTGGGGAAGTACCCGTTTGATAAGGTAACTAATTAGTATGCGTAAACTGCTTACCTGAACCAGCCGTTATCTTCCGTTACTAAGAACAAGATTCGAGCCCCAGATTCAGCCCCAGATCCAGGGTACCACAAACCCCGTAAACCAGCCATAAACACCCTTTTTTAAAGGCTGTTCGAGCCGCATGCACGTTTTGGCCAAGGATCTGCCCTGCGATCTCGTCCTTGTGGTAGCGGTATATGGTTTCTTGTGACTCATTGGTGGAGGCTCCACGCATGAGGGTAAGGGACCCCTCTTATATGGTTGCGCAGGTTGGCTCACGTCATTTTTCCATCTTTTTTCCGCCATGCCATATTTCACATTAGGCACGGCGGTATATATTGCAATTAAGCCCCTGTTTAAAATCTATCTCGCCGCCGGTACCGGTTTTTTGCTGGCAAAAACTAACGTGCTAACTCCGGAAGGAAGCCGCATTATTTCCCTGATCATTTTGAACTACCTGCTGCCCTGCCTAATTTTCTCCAACATTGTCGGGTCGCTGAAAGATACCGATATTAAGATTATGGGCATTATTATCCTTACCGGATATATATATTATGCGCTCGGCGGCGTGTGGGGTCTTTTCACTCGCCAGATCGCTCCGATGCCCAAATCCTGGTTTGGCGGCTTGCTGATGGCCTGCATCTTCAACAATTGCAGTGATCTGCCGATCGCCTATGTGCAAACTTTAGGAGATAGCGATCAATTTGCGTCTAACTCTACAACCTTGGGAACGGCCTACTGTGTGGTTTTCAGTATTGTGTTCATCTCGGCGTTGTTTAATTTCGGCGGCCAACGACTGGTGCTGTGGGATGCCCAATGCGGCAAAGAGGGTGCGCATGTGCCGCCGTTATCGGTTAGCAAAGTGAAACAGTTTGTTAACCAGAGATTTCGGCATGCTGAGCCTGACGATCCCGAGAAGGCTAATGGTACTACTACCAGCACTAAACCGATGCCGGAAGATCCCGAGCATGAGATGCCGCTGAATATTTATCGCTCGCGGGCAAAGGTTATGAACCAGCCTGTGGACGGCTATGAAATCAACCCTAGAGATCTTAACGCTACTAGCGAAGTGGTCACGCTTAGGGCTTCTCAACGGTCACGGGGATCGTTCACGAGCTGCCGGTCGTCGTTTTCGTCAACGGGAAGACCTCAGTTAGCTAACTTGCCTCAGGCGCACGATGAAATGTCCGAGGATGCGATTTCGATCACCAGCGAGGTCACGCCGCGACCAATTACGGCGAAAGCCAAGCTGAAATCCAAGTGCAAAACCGTGCTGGGGTGGTGGAACAAGTTCAAGCATCTGCATTGGACGACGTTCTTCCTGGCAAGCTTTATTGAGGATATCCGGCGGCCGCAGGCGCTGGCGCTTGTGGTCTCGCTGATCATCGCCATGATCCCCTGGACGCGGCGGCTCTTTGTCGACGATCCCGACCAGATCGTGAAAGGGATCCCTAATGCGCCCGATGGCCAGCCCGTCCTGGACTTTGTTATGAACTATACAGAGTTCTTTAGCGATGCGCAGGTGCCGCTAGGCCTGATGCTTTTAGGGGCCACGCTGGCCCGCCTCAAGATCGGCAATATGGTCAAAGGGTTCTGGAAAGCCATTGCCATGGTCGTAATGATCAAGCTAGTGATCCTGCCTATCATTGCCGTATTGTGGATCTCAAAGCTCAAGAGTATGCACTGGATCGACGACGACGACTCGATGGTAGTGATTGTCCTATCGGTAGCGGCCGCGACCCCGTCGGCCACTGCCCAGATCTACTTGACTACTCTTGTCAGTGACCCCAGCAAGGAATGCACGGAGCTGAACTGTCTGGCCATCTGTCTGATCATGCAGTACATGCTTCTTCCTATCAGCATGACGATCTTGGTGACCTATGTCCTCAAGAATCTAATTTAATCTATTTTTTATTCATCCATAATGACCATAATGCTTCGCACCCTTTTTTTCTTTTTCTTTTTTCATACTAGGCCGACAAGTCGGCCTGTAACCGCTTCGCGGAAGCAGCTTCCCTCCAACTGTCTTTTCTTTTTCTTTTTTTTACTAGGCCGACAAGTCGGCCTGTACCCGCTTCGCGGAAGCACCTTCTCCGACCAATCGTCCATTCCGACCGTCCATTCCATTCCGCGAAGCGGGTACAGGCCG